>OX637645.1:1225000-1402586 GCA_951802225.1 Euspilapteryx auroguttella | reverse complement strand
GAAATCGACGTGCTAGAAATTTAACGTGCTGTCGGCGCACCGACTTTTAGAGTAGGTATGACGTTATTATTGTTTGTGATACTTCACAATGTGGTTTTTCCGTTAGTCTGACATCAAAATTCGAGTTGTTAAAAGGAAAATCAGTTAGTAATTCGTTGTGAAATTGAACTACCCTCAAAAAATGATTTCCAGACGATCGAGTTGTTGAAAATGCAAAATCAGTTAGAAATTAGTTGTTAAATCGAACTACCCTCTAAAAAATGATTTCCATGTGATCGATAAAGATGTTTCCGCGGGCAACGAGCCGCATCTTGTTGTTTTTTTTTAATTGCTATGCCTTATGACGAGCTAGGAAGGACGGTTGAACTTGAAATTAGACTTGTCGATCCGAGTAGAATATTCACGGATCAGGGTCGATGGTTTTCTTCTGAAGAATTCGCGTCGTTTTGTGAATTTCACCCTCTTGAGTTAATGATAGGAAGTGTAGCTTAGCCCAAAAAAGGCAAGTGATGCGGGACCGAGTAGACGGATTATTGAGCGAAGAGATATTATTCCTTAAAGTAGTTTTTCTTTAGCGAGTCTGGCGCTGTTAGTAAAGAAATAACAATGGTAGGATAGGTACTTGCTTAAGTCCCTCACTACTAGGCGAACCTTAAGACCCCCATGATCGTGTAAGGATACCAGACCAGCAAGTGCTACCTGAATTTGATTCAATCTATGTCTCTGTTGATAGTGATCAAACCGACTCGAATGTTTTGTAAACCGATGGACTGGTTTACACTGAGACCGCTACCGAAGGACTGGTAGTCTATTAGTGGTGTGGCCGAAGGACTGAGCCATACTGTGTTGTAACTTTCTACCGAAGGACTGGTAGTTAAGTTGTTGTATAACCGAAGGACTGTGTTATACGGAGATACTGCCGAAGGACTGGTAGTCTATTAGTGGTGTGGCCGAAGGACTGAGCCATACTGTGTTGTTACTTTCTACCGAAGGACTGGTAGTTAAGTTGTTGTATAACCGAAGGACTGTGTTATACGGAGATACTACCGAAGGACTGGTAGTTGATATTCTATGGAGTTGTTGTTTGAGACTGATTATGAATTTGCTAATTGAGATTTGTTTTCTGTGAATACACATGCTGCTCTGGTACACCTTGTAGTGATGTTCCTACTGTAATCGTGTTGTAATGGTTTTAATGTTATCATAATTGGAGTTTGTTAAAATAAAGGAAAATCTAAGCTGGTTTTATTGGAACTGTTGCAACATTGTTGAAATCAGGATAGCCGAACAGTGGTACTTTGCTGTGGTTTTGTTTACAGGAATCCACCCGAGGACGGGTGATGGTCAGTGATGGCCGTGTCGGAGCGGAAGAAACACAAAACGACCGGAAGTGGTCGTGGTCCCATGCGCCATGTTGGCAGCACTGACGCTGCTTGCTGATTGGTCGGTGAAACGCAGGCCTACCAACCTTTCAACCGTTTGGCGGGCCTGGACATTCTCGTGTTGCAGCGGCGGGAGCGGACTGGGCATTCTTGGCCTGGACGCCGTCCGAACAGCACTAGTTTGTCTGTTTTATCGTCCGTGTATTTAAATTAAGTTTGTTACAATAAAAGTAATCTTCAGTGAGACGTGGTTTAAATAATCGCTCGAGTTACCCATGGCCGGCAATCCTGAGGATCCTGATCATCCTGTTCCTGTTTCATGCTGCTGCTTCGTCATATGTATTTTATACTCTACTTACTTACTACTTTACGTACTTTCGGGCTTACACGAGGCGAAACTAGCCGCACTCCCGCTAAATAATTAATATCTTCTAGACCATGGCCGAAATCAAAAATATGCGTCTTTGACTCCCTAGATAATCTTGCTTAGAATTTTTAAGGTCCTATTGTGTAGCACTTCAGGTTCCAAATCGTAGAAAAAAAAAAATTTACTCCCTAGATAATCGCTTGCTTAGATTTTTTAGGCTTTCAGGTTCGAAATTTTAGAAAAAACCGTTTGTTGCTTAGTGGCCACTTAAGTTTCGTAAAATAATATTTCTAAGATCATTATCCTAAAAGCTACACAACAGAGTCTTAAAAATTCTAAGCAAGATTATCTAGGGGGTCAACGACGCATTTTTTTGATTTTTGCCATGGTTTAGAAAACAGAGCTATTTAAAGTAAAGTAAAGAAAAAATGATTTATTCAATACAGGATACAAGATATCGCATAATGAAAGTCAATTAGACTAATCTTGTTAATATTGATACCTTATTTCGTAAAGTATCCTATACTAATAGAGGCGAGGTAGTTCAGGGTGCCCACCAATTGGCTCAGGCAAACAAATGTTTGCCTTGCCTTACGACAATGTTCGCCTGGAGAGGCCCCCAAACGAGCCCTCCTCTGTCAAATGATTCTACTCCCTTTCGCAATGATTTTACAGCGTAGACAAGAAAGGGGTAACAACTCTACTTTACAAATTTATCTCTTTTTTTTTTGGTCTTTTGTGACATTACAATTCAATATACAATATACTACAAAGAACATAAATTAATAAGATTTAAAGTACATACATGAAATAATGAAAATATCGTGCAGAGCTAGGCGTCTTTGTCGTTTTCATAATCATCAACACTGTATTTATCGAAGTAGAACTAGTTTCGCTAAACATTATTAATAGGAAGACTGCATCCAGATTCAGATACCTACCTTTTCTATAGAAATATTTCTAACGTCCAACAATCGATTTTGCTCTTGCTCGCTCCTTCCCTTATAATCTTTATAATAGTGCTCGTTAACAATGAAATAGAATATCTGTTTTAGTGAAAGGAAATATTGTATCGTTCTATTTTTAATACTAAATTATATTCTACTATCTACTTCTTACTTCTAACTTCGTATCGCGCCTTACAGTTTTATTTGTAAAAAAAAACTTCATCTATTTTTCCGTATTTTCTCACCTTTTAAACCTTCCATGGACTACTAAGATCATTTTAAAACCAACATCAGCTAAATAGGCCCGGCCGTTCTCGAGTTTTAGCGAGACACGATTATTTATATATATATAGTAGATATAGTAGATAGTAGACTAACTTTCCCGGCGAACTTCGTATCACGCCTTAAAATTTTAGGAACATAAATTCGGCTTCTTCCCCATTCGCCCGAAAATATTCGCCCGAAATATTAAATTTACCTATTCGCCCGAATTTTAATAAAAAGTGCTCCCCATTCGCCTGAATTTATTTCATGAATAAATAGCACCGTTACAGGTCACAAAATACAACGATTATACACGCGTAGGCAACAGATGCTTCAAATTCTTTATAACTTCCAAGATTCTGTTCCTAGTTTAAGGCTTATAATTTAATTTATCAAACGCGTAAATGATATTTAAGGGCTTATACTTTAAGCGTAATTTTCGCCATATGTTTGACAACCTGAATCTTTATCTTATTGTTATCTAAAAATATAAAATATGTCTGATTATGTTACATTAACCTTTTAACCGCCAAGCACTTGATATGAAGTAGTCACAAAGTTCTCCCACCACGCCAAGCACTTCTCTGGAAGTAGCTTACATTTTTACATTTTATGACCCAACTATATGTTCTAAAGAGAAAAATCCAATTGGATACTGTTCTTGAAGCTTCTATGAAGTAATTCATGTTAACAGATTTTGTGAAAAGTTAATTAACTTAGAATAATAAGACGATAAACTTTAAGAAACTTTCAAATGAAAAATAGTGTGCTCTCCCACGCCAAGTACTTTACTGGAAGTGGTCTAGTGTTGTGACATTACTCGGAATTTTCGATGATTCCTAATAAATATATTTTTTAAATTATTATAACTATACACTTTTTCAACCATCTCATAACGTGTACGCATAGTGCGGACTGGAATAATATAATTTCTATTAGAATTTACTATTAATTCCTTTATTGTACACATTACAAATCCTCGCCTTTGAAAATGTCGACAACAATTAATAAGGTAGGCGGGCGGCTCTAGCGAAGCAACCCGTTCGTCAGTTGTTTGATATATCCCGTACGCCAAGCACTTGAGGTGAAGTGCTGCTGTGACGTCACATACGCAAGACAAGTTTTTTAGTGCTGTGCTAAAGAGTGGACATTTTGGTACATTGTGTCTAGACTGTTGGTACGCTCAGCGTAAAAAATAGTGAAAGTACATCTACAGATGAATTGCGCTGCGCATTTTCCAATGGTTCTAATTAGAAACTAATAAAATATTGTTGAATTGAATTAAGTCAGTTTGGATTTGGTCGTAAAAGCCTACCTACTAATACTACGTTTACTTCGAAACGTGTACACTTAGATCTACAAATGGTCATCACAGATTTTTTACAAACATCCATACATAGCTGGGTAAACGCTTTAATAGACACCATAGAATTGAATATTATACTATAGAACAAAATCACGTCTTTTAAAAAAAGCTTTCAACATTTTAAACGGTATTCACAAAGTAATAGGAAATACCCAGCAAAACTAAAAAAAAATATTGGCAATTAATTCCATAAATGGGTTTGATTTGTTTGCTAAAGCTTTAGGTTGCAGTGTTCTGAGACAAATAGATGTCGCATTATGTTGTCTTTGTGTGTAAGGTATGTTGGATAGGCACCCCACCCCGCCTATGCGTTTATGCTAAAACAAAAGCGTCGATTCCAGGTAAGAATACTCTGCAAAAAACCCTTTACAAAAATGTGATTTATGACTTTGTTTACCTTAAAAATTATTCTTTCCCACGGCTTCTACTACTGGAATACAGATTTGCAGAGAACCATTGGGACCTTACCTCTTAAGTTGTTTTTTTTGAAATAGTTAAAAGTTCATTAAAAAAAACTCTACAACATATATTTGTTTACGTATGTAAATTGAGATACTTAAGAAAATTCCTGATGAAAATTAAAAAATCTCTTTGATGATGTAGATTGATGTAGAGGTTGTAAAAAGAGACTTTATAGTATTTTACAATTATTTGTAATTTTTAATTTAAATGTTATTTATGTCCTCAAAATTAAAACAACCTTTGATTTTACATAGTTCTTTATAATGACGTTTTGGAAACGATGTTATCTATGATTGATTTATGGCAATGGTCGAGGGACGAACAGCTACAAACATAAATTATATTAATTTTTAGATTTTAAATTTATAGAAAGTATCGTTTTAGTTTTGTACATATTTGTATTTGAGGACGAAAGAGAATAATTAAAAAAAAAATTTGCCAAAAGAAAACTAAGTATAGGTACTATATATTTTTTTATCCAGAATTAATTACGTATTTATACAAAAATAGAAAGAACGCGCGTGCGGTCGGTGCGAAGCCTAGATCTCTCTGGAGGGGCACGATAAGGACCGATGCGCTCGCGACACTATAGGCTCCGTCCGCCCCATTTATATTGTCTTCATAATGTAAGGTAAGGCGTAAGGCCCCTGCAAACGCAAAAGCGGAGCATTTTTTAATGGTGGCGAAAACACCAAGGGAACATTATTTTGTTGTTACGAGTGTTAGACAAATTTACCCAACAACTTCCATGTCCCAATACAACTCAATTTTATAAAGCTTGACAGCTATTGGTTTTTTCAAATTATAAGCATTATAACACTAATACTATACGTTTATAACTAACAACTATAGCTTTTGGAGTATAAATTGAGGTGTGTTTCCATGCCCATTGTCCATGTATGATTCAATGAAATATCCCGCCACGCTCATGACAAAAATGGTGCCTTAAACTGTAACGAGAAATGCATCACATCACATGTGACTCATGAACTTAAAATTATTAAGTTACTTGAGTGAGATTATTTTGATTGGTACATAAATGGTTTTATTAAAAACTAGTCCACCCGGCGAACTTCGCACCGCCTAACCTATCACTATCTTGTGCACGTATTAAACTTATAAACCTTCCTCTTGAATCACTCTATCTATTTAAAAAAAAACCGCATCGAAATCCGTTGCATAATTTTAAAGATTTAAATACGATTAAATAAAAGATAAAAAAATATAGTACAAAAAAACTATCGACTTTGTGATTAACAACCCTTTAACGAGATCGAACTTCGCAGTTTTTGTGTCTCTCCAGCGCCGAGTACTTGATATGAAGTAGTTAGTGACGTGCCACCGCTTTAGTTTGTTATATAATTCAGTTGAAAGTAATCAGACAAAACTCCATAAAAGCAAATTCTAATTGGGTTCTAGCATTACAAAAGTTTAAAAACGGGAAAATGTTTAGCTTTTCGTATATTAATCACTCCATTGTTTATTTATCTCACATAAAAATTTTGGTTGATTTTGTGTGTCGATTGAATTTTGCAATCACTAATGTTTTTGAAGGTAAAATGCCTTGGCGTGGGGGAGCAACCTTCGTTTATTTCCAGTGGCGCCGAAAAGGTTAAAAATAACGGATTATTATTATTATTACGTACCTACATTATCCCTCGAGGTTTGTGACCTTTTCAGTATAAATTGAAACTAGAATACCAATTATAAAACTTGAGATAAAAAAAGCGTCCAGTAGACACCATAGACAAATGGTAAACTAAGGATGTACTTACCTTACATGAGCAGTAAATACCACGCACCGAAAAAATAGCTATCGTTGACACAAACTGGCGCCGTATCAATCAATACATAGTATAAAACAAAGTCACTTCTCGCGTTTATCCCTATGTATGCTTATATATTTAAAAGTATGCAACGGATTATGATGCGGTTTTGTTATTAGGTAGAGTGACTCCAGAGGAAGGTGTATAAGTATGATACATGCACAAGATAGTAAAAGTTAAGGCGGTACGAAGTTCGCCGGGTCGACTAGTAAAAATATAAAGTAAAAAATAAGGCCCCTGACCTCATCATCGCTGAAAATACTAAAAGACATCGAAAACACTGGTTACATTGAACTGCAGATAGATCATGAGCGGAATTTTAATGTAAAACTAATAGCATGTCTTACTGCAGATAACTGTTGATTGCAATGTCTATGAAATAATCTCAATAATACTTTATTTTTAAAAAACGAATTGACTGGTTATTCTGTTCTTAATACTCTTTCCGTCTTATTCATAAAGATACAGTAGATTTTAAGTAGCCTTACTGGAGGTCTACTTCTCTGGTTTGTTGTATGGTAAATACGTGACATCCAGTCTAAATTTACATACGTCAAGTAACTAAAATGCTCTTTAACTTTTTATGAATAAGAGGGTTTGTTTCATAAGATACGATCAGGCGAATGGGGAACACTTTTTATTAAAATTCGGGCGAATGGGTAAATTTAATATTTCGGGCGAATAATTTCAGGCGAATGGGGAAGAAGCCATAAATTCCAATATAGTTATTTAATGTTCATTCTTTTTTTCCGAAGTTGGTTAAAATAAGTACGAAAACCTTCTCCTGAATGCATTTAAAACAAATCTGAAAACCGGTTCGGTTTAGCCAATCGCGAGATAATCGCGGACAAACAAACAGGTCTAACTGATAACCCCTCTTTTTGAAGTCGGTTAAAAACTGTTCGCGTAAAAAATGCTTGCTCTGCTTATTTCCGTCTCCAGTCACCATATTCCCAATTTAATTAGTTCAGTTGGTAATGTATTAAGGACGTGTGAAAAATGTCTACTGTTTCTTTAATTTCATACGGACAGGCATACTTAGCGAAACTGTGTAGTTATTAGTTTATACTGTGGCGAAACTAGCTATAACGGTTCGTGGTTTGGTTGCGGAGCCCTAAAAAGTTGAGTTCTTCGTAAACGAACAGTTTAGTAAAACGGGGTTAAATTCACAAATTCAGCGTTTACCATTTATATGTCGACCTTTTTAACAAAACAGGGTACCTAGCATGACGGAAAATTTTTCGAATTTGTCGTATCTATCTGTCACTTTTGTCGATGATCTCCATACATTTTCCCGCAATGAAATGTCAAAAGCGATTAAAAGTGACAGTTAGATTCGACAAATAGTCCGTCATGCTGAGGGGGCTGGTAATGTCTTTAGGTCAGTCAGTTTTTCAAAATGTCATGGCTTTTAACATAAAAAGGGGTAGACTACGTTTAGGTCAGTGGGGTAAGGTAATTTAAATTAGTTTATATCAATTCATCATCAATCAATATCAATATACATATTATAAAATAAAATCGCTTCCCGCGTCTGTCCCTATGTAAGCTTAAGAGCCAGTTTACATCGATGCTAGCGCCATTCGAGAAAAAAATTAATATCTTCTAAACTAAGGTAAAGATCAAAAATGTGGCACAGTATGAACTCGGACCAAACGTGGGGTCAGCTCAATTAACTGATGGCTCTGCCTAATCTTCCGGGAAATATAGGAGTGATATTATTGCTATTTTATGAACATTTTATAAAGTAACGCATGACACAGACACTAACCGGTAGGAACCTGTACTTTGGGTACTTGGGTTAGCCCTAAACAAAATACCAGTCACAGAATCTACTACGTAGTATACAGTGGCGGTCTACGACGGCGTAACATTTCCGGTTTTTCTGTATTGCAAAATAGCTCTTGTTCTCTGGTATTACAGTCATTCGTACAGTGGTACAGTGGCAGACCAGGAGGCCGTAACAGATTTGTCTATGGTTTCGTCAGCCCTAGACTGTATTTACCAAAGAACAAGAGCTATTTTGCAAAACAAAAAAACCGGAAGTGTTACACTGACCGTGTCCGCCACTGTACGAGACCATAGACAAAAGTGTTACGCCGTCCTAGTCCGCCACTGTACCTACACCCGCAGGTACCAAACATTGATATTTACCATAATATTGTTTGCCTTCACCGGGAGGAACCGGGAATCGCACTAAAAGCCCTATTACGGCCGCTTTTGCAATTTGATTGATTTTGACACTCCAGAGGACGAAAAGAAATATTGCAAATGCATAATAGGCCTCCAGCAGTGGTAACATGACGAAAATTTATCGACTTTGTCGTATCTATCTGTCACTTTTGTCGATCGTCTCCATACATTTTCCCGCATTTAAATGTCAAAAGCGATCAAAAGTGACAGAACGACTCGACAAATGGTCCGTCGTGCTGCGTAGGCAGGTAGTCCGAAGTCACCAGTCAAAATTACTGCCAACTCAACCACACCTGAAGTGGTCAAGATGGGTTATTCCGATAGTCTCCAAAACCTTTGATGTCCAAAATTTTGCCGCCCCATACAACGTTTCCTATTAGTCTCCAAAACACTTTTTTGGTTAAGGTAGGTACAATTTTTTTTTTTCATACAACTATTCCTTTTAGTCTCCAGGTAAGTTTAACTATGTAGAGACAACAACAAAAGTTTAGGAATTTTAATAAAACGTAGTTTTTAGTATAATCAGTTTCAATAAATATTTACATATGAACTCTCGTGAACTTCACAAAAAAATCATACTTATGACTGTTAAAATTTGCTTAGGTAAGGGAATATTTTTTTACATTTACAACAATCAGAAGTAATTAATCTTTAATTAATTAATTAAATTAAGTAAGTAATCAGAAGAACTATTACTATGCAAAATAAATAAGTAACGATAGGGGAAAATAGGTGACTACCCTTTTATTAAACATGTAATAATTTTCTAAACACTTCTTGCACATTTTCTATACTGTAATAATACTTAGCTTATCATAATTATTAACCAAACTTACGTGAGTTGATATATATTTAAACGGCGTGATTGTGCTAGGTCCTGCGCCTGAATTTTCACTTTCTTCCATTATGCACTGACACAGTGACAATAGCCTAATCTCTCCTCAAATCAAAGATTAGACTGGATTACAAAAAATAGAGTACCACATGCACTCATTTTTTTTTATTTTAAATAACGGTACTTTCGCCGAAGGACTACCGAGCAGCGCTCTGTGATTGGTTTAATAACCGTAAAACTTAGTACCTACCTAGTTCCACGGCTATTTTTTCCGTAAAACTTAGTACCTATTTGTAGTCTTAGCCGCCCCTTATCAGTTTGTAAGGTTTTTGACAACGAGTGTAAATATTTTTTAAATCCAGGCGATAATCTTGTATCGGTTACTATATTTTTATTTTGTAATGCTGTTAACACTGGATTTTCTTGCTTGTTTTGTCGTCCATACCATCTTTGCCTGTTAATATTTTGGAGACTATAGGAAATGGAAAATAATTAAATAAGAATAAGAATAAATCAGCTTGGAGACTAAACGGAAATAAAAAAAAATGATTTTTGGAGACTAATGGAATAACCCGTCAAGATATACATAACTACACTTGTATGTACAACACCGGTAATTAACTGCATATAATAAATAAAATGTTTTTGTGTAAATAGCTGCCCGGAACCTAAATAAAACATAAAAATATGATCATATAGTCTACGAGGTATACCTAACCTATATCTTTTTATTTCTACCGTGAAATGGGGATGCATGAATTAGAATTGACGTGTTATATTTTTCACTAAGATATTTAGTAAAAAAAAAAACTAGAGGTATCTACCAAATAAATTGTTATAGCATTGTTAAAAATATTGGTTTTCTAATAAATATTAAATATTTACAAATTGCAATAATTAAAATGCAAGTATAACTTTATTATTTATTACAACGAAATTCGATGGTGACAATATTTTTGAAGCGGATTCTCGAATTACGAGAACTCCAACATGTGGAATGTGGTTTTCGAACGCGACGCGTCGCAGCCACTACGGCTGTGACTACGGTCTAGCAAATTCTTTTCACATTCTCATTGGCTAGTCTAGCACTGCACTGCACTCTAGAGCTTAACTTTTCTATAATAAACTTGCTTCACATTGAAGCAAACCTGAAAACAAAATTTTATTGTTTACTTACTTAGTTAACTTCGCCATAAAGAGCTTCAAAGGTAAACCTGGAAATTCCTAAGTTAACACTTAATAAACTAATAAGAATTTATGTTACTAACCTCTTCACTAAATGCACTTTTGGGCATCCGAGTAGGTGCTCCGTTCATACTGACTGAATTGATGAACAATCACAAAACAAACGACAGTCACTTTCAAACTCAAATCACTGAATCTGGTTTTCATCCAACCAATACTACACTTGCACTTCAACCAACTGCCAAACCTTGCACTATTCGAAACGTTAGTGAAGCCGGCAAAACAAAACACTCTTGTCAACTGGATTTATTTACTACTGGAGATCGGATCGGAATGCGTGTGAAATCAACATTAAACTCCCTGCGCTGTAGGTAGACAAGTACTCGCCTAGCCTTGTATACTTTCAACGCACTCAATTGGCACTCGATATAACCGATGACTTCATGCAATTACTTGTTGAGTTGATAAGGTATCGCGGCGTGAAGACGTGTGTTGAGATATTTGGTCGGGTGAACGCGAAGCGAGAGGCCGAGTCCACGCTAAGCCAGTGACTAGCACAACACAACTGTTGTAAGCGAGCCGACCCGCCGAGTCGCCAGCAGGCCAGCCCAGCCGAGACCCGTGCATTTTTTACACCGCCCGCGCCCGCCGGCCGGACAATAGATAAACGTTTTGGAGGTTATGTTTTGAACGGTCTCAATTTGAACAACGATTGGGATCCGTGCCGTGCTCTTCTTTTTCTATTGGTCATTCATATTTTTCTATCTGAATATTAATGGCAAATAGAGCATACAGCATATTCGTTAGATGATCTTTTATAGCAAAACATAAGCTTATTTTTGTTTTATGAGCAGTTGAACAGAGCACAACGATTGTGTAATCCAATCCAATTGACACGCTGATACAGACAGCAAAGCGTGGGTCTTTCAATGCCAACCCCTGTTTGCTTACAACCAGCTGAGGCAAACATATGAATCATACTGCTAGTGCTAGACTACTTATTTGCATTCTAAATTAAGTCGATGCCAGCTTAATCTTTAGTTAGGTCTGTAGCCTGTGTATTCAGCATCGCTTATATGACAACAAAAAAACAAATGTTTGTAGATTCAGTGTATCAAATTGACTTCGTCCTCCTAATTGTGATTCACATCATTGCGCTATCCATTCAGAACTCATTTATTTAATTTAGGATAGCTATAAGGTAGCTATCCCTTATGAAACGTCTAGTAAACTATGTATTATACTAGGTATTCCTATCTTAAATAAAAAAAAAAAATACATAATAGCTACCTATCATACTGCAAGAGGCGAGGTGGTTCAGTGGTGCCGCAATGCGGCTCCCATAGTTTCAAAAAAAGGGGCCAAGCCAACGATAAAAAGATCGACGTGCGATGGACCCCTTATTCGAAATTGATCGCATATTTTTTATCAGAGTCATCAGTAACGTGATAGCGCGTGAGTGTTTATCGTTCGACAGCAGACGGTGGCACAGCGGCCAGCCACGGTAGCGGGTGGTCCCGCGCGGCTGCAGCTTGCCTTCGCTGACTTTCACCGGCAAAACTAGTTCTGCTTTCTGCGAGTGCAATTCTGTTATCTCTGTGCCGAATGCCACTGCCACTGCTATGTTTCCGCTCAATAATTTCATTTAAAATTCATATAGGTATTAAGTTAAATTCGTGCGTAATTGGATTTTAGTCTGACAATTAGCGGAATCAGACCTATTTATAAAGAGCGCACATATTCCCAAACTGCATATCACGCTTGCATACCTCTATCATTAATAGAGTTGGGATTGGATTTAACACCGATCAGCTGTAAAATAAACAAAATTAGGTATCAAAAGCCGTCGTCAACTTTGTCAGAATCGATATTCAATCATACTTTAGTGTTGTTGGAGGGTTGTGTGTTGAAAATTTTATACGAACTTAATAATAAGTAATGCAGAGTTTCACGAAAAAGACGAAGATTACTTTCACATCGCTATGTCTCGGACGGTACTACAATACCTAGTTTACTTATTTTAACATGAATATCTCCAAAAACACAAATTCAAAGGTACAAAATAAATCCAATACCTACTATGATCCAATTTCAACTTTGGATATACCAATAAACACAGCTATAACTAACTAAGTAAGTAAGTAAATATTAAAATTTTAATTTATTGTTATTATAACTTTATCTACTTTTTTATGTGACTTGCATGTTATATAAATATTATTATCTAAAACAAATTATATTGAATTGCATGTAATATCAAAATGCAGAGTTTCACGAAGAAGACGAAGATTATTTTAACATAGCTACCTATCTCTCGAACGGTACTACAATACCTAGTTTACTTATTTATACTAAATTAAACATGAATATCTCTAATAACACAAATTCAAAGGTACAAAATCAATCCAATTTCAACTTTACTAATAAACACAGCTTTAACTAACTGACTAGCATGTAATATAAATATTATTATCTAAAACAAATGATATTGAATTGCATTTAATATCAAAGTGAACGCATGACGTAGGGGAATGAAGAAGATGAATCACTGAGTATTTTTATTTTTTGTATAGGTACAGTGGCGGACACGATCGGCGTAACACTTCCGGTTTTTCTGACGAAACCATAGACAAATCTGTTACGGCCTCCTAGTCCGTGACTGTACATCACAAAGTTCTCTGTAAAAAATTATCATCCGGTAATTCCAGAAAGTCGTTAGTCATTGCACAAGGTCATAAGGTCAACAGTCCATCACCACCCTCGGAAAATTTAACGTTTTCGAATTATAGGCGTTTGAATAAGAATATAAATATACAAACTAATTTTTTTCTAACATCATCATCATCATCATAAAAATAACAGAACACTGTACGGAAACAGACCGCGTCCTCCCACGGCATTCTGTCGATCAGACCCACATACGAAATACATAGAACCCGCATTCCGGAATATGTTTCTATGTTACCTTTCAAATTTAGCTAGCCTAGATGTTTGAATGACTGACACCTGACTTAATTACTTATCATTACTGTAATAGGAGCGAGCGGCTTGGCTGGTGTGATCTCAGATTGTTACCGTTACATTGACCGGGGCCGTTCGCTGCCATGCCACCCCGCCGCCGCGCCGCCGCCGCCCCGCCGCCGCCGCCGCCCGCGCCGCCGCTGCGCCGCCGTCCCGACCGGACCGAGCGCTTGCACCCCATTATACGGTGACTATAATATTAGTTGGTTGATGGAAATAAACATTCAAATATTGTAGAACATGTATAATTATGCGCTTAGTATTGCTTCTATAAATTTTATTGGAAGAATATAAAGGAAATATTAGTAGCTAGCAACATATCTAAGATAAAAATAAAAAAGCATAATATACCTACAATGGAAATACAAGATATTATGGAAATAGTAGGTAAATTAAAGAATGAAAACGAATATTTTGAATGGAAAAATAATGAAAGTTGAATGTATTAATAAGAGTAAGACAAAGTAAGCATAATTTTTAACACATCGACGAACATTTAAAAAAAAACCAAATGGTATTACATACCATTGTACACAAAAATATTGTTTTTTTTTTCAGCTTGTTAGCGAATTGTTATTTTATAATGACAAATATTAGAGATAGGCGCTTTCATCGATAGAAGGGGGGAGGTGCTGGCAGTGTGGTACGACCACCCACCTTCCTCCCACCGTATCGTGTAAACTAAGTTTATGTTGTAAGAATTATTATTTAACTATTTTTCGTACCAGAAAACACGTATTTTCAGTCATGCAAAGGACACCTTTACATTATGCCTGTCCATACCCCAATCCCTTGGCTGTAGTTTTGAAGGCGGTGGGTGAGGGTGCAAAGCACAGCACACCAATTTACTATTCAAAGACATCGTGTTCTGTAGAACAGGCTAGAAGGCAAAACATCGATGTTAAACATCGTAACATTGGTTTTGTATCTTAACGTAACATCGATATTACAAACACAAAATGGACACGGGCCACTGGAAGAAATCGATTTTTCAAAGTTACGACGACACCCCTTAACAAAATCTTATTTTTTCAATTTCTGAAGCAATTTATAAAATAAAAAAAAACTCGTTTCCTAACCTTTATCAACGTCTGTAAAAAACATCGATGTTGCCTAACATCGATGTTTTGGATTCGATGATCATCGAACATCGATGTTAAGCTATGGATGTCGACATCGATGTTAACATCGATGTTTTTTCAATATCGAGCATCCCTACCTCAGGCCACATCTCATTTCATCAATCATCAATATCAATACATGCATGCTTATATCTTTAAAACTATTCAACGGATTTTGATGCTGTTTTCTTTAAAATATAGTGTGATTCTAAAGGAAGGTTTATAAGTATAATACATGCACAACATAGTAATAGGTAAGGCGGTACGAAGTTCGCCGGGTCGACTAGTAAATTATAAGGCTGACATCCCACCAGTCGATGTCGCCTCTCGAAAGCGCACTCAGTCAAGTGTCAAAATCAAACTTTAAATCGTTTCCCACTCCAAATTGATTTAATAATAACACATCATCATCATCACACTCAGAGCCCCTAACTAGGAAGAACCTGTATCTAGGGAGCCCGAAACACACACAGAGACGAACATCACACCCAGACCGGAAACAAACATCGATATTCATCATATCAATATTCGCCCCGCCCAGGAATCGAACCCGGGTGCTCACGCTTACTCAGTCCACATCACTGCCAACTGAGCCACGGAGCAGTCAAAATATACAAAATATATATATACACAGACGAGTTTCGATTTCAAGACAGTAAAGCATGCACTCGACGGAGACGGAGTATAAGACGGCTCGAGCCAGGATAATAAAAAAAACAAAAAGGTTAAGTGAGAGGGAATAAAAAAATAAGTGACTAAGAAAAGGAAACCATCTATACAACTTTACTGTCTTCCGTATTGTTATTCTGCTTTGTTTTTTAATCTGCTGTGTTCCCATACTTATGATCGCGTAATTAGCTCAAAACGAATTTACAATAATGTGAATTTTACTACGTCTTTGTCTACGATCTGTCCGGTGAACCTTATATAAATTGACTATTATGAGGTCATAAACCTTAATAACTTAAAAAAATACTTCGTAAACTTCTGTTAAGGATTAGTTATTCAGAACACATCTCCTCTCGTCTCTTCTCTCCTCACTGCTTTGGTGCAGGCTGCATTTCAAACAACAAAAAAATACATAATTTATTTTGTTAATTTTTTAAGGGTGTGAAACAGACGGCGCCGCTATAACGTCGCGCTAGAGAGCTAGCCTTACGCGGCGCTAGAGCGTCGTGACGCAGAGTTATAGCGTCGTCGTGCACATTGATGTCACACACGCTTCTTTAGCTTGCGTTACCTATCATACAAAGAGCGCGACACTAGCGCTGCGTAAGGCGAGCGCTGCGCTTTAGCGCCACATAAGACGAGCGCTCTAGCGCGACGCTATAGGCCAGCAGTTAGACAAAGCCTTTAGGATCTTTATTTTACGCGGTAAGTAAGATTAGGTTGATGTGTTGCCTACTGTACTTGACTGCAGACATAACAAACTTCTGATCTGAATCAATACCATGCTTATGATGTTTTCATGAATATTAAATTTTGTATCTAATTTGTTTATGTAAATGAAGCCTAAATAAGTGAATATGTTGTTTACCTACTTGTCTTTTATTTCACTTTTGATGTTTAAGTAATATGTTTTAAGGCTTGGTGGTTCAAAAATTTGTGTTTTTGAGATTTTTTTAAACAATCTGAGACATACAAAATTGATGTCTTCATTCTGAAAAAAATATATGTGTTAGTTAAGGATCTAATCTAGTTATCATACTAAAGGGAAACAGGATCTAATTAATTTTAGTTGATAGAAAAAAATCTCAAAGTTACCCCTTTTTGTTCCGTTTTTTCCATTTTATTTTTAAACCGCTGATTGTTTTTATTTGATTTTTGGAATGAAAATTGCTGACCTTAAATTTTAGACATACTACTATAGTAAGAATTTTTAAGTTTAACGAAAAGACAAAAAACCAGCAAAAACTAAAAAAAAACATCGTTTTCGCGCGGTCCGATGCCATGCCGCGCCGCTCCCTACCCCGTCAGTACCCTTGTGGCCACGGCCGAGGCCGGTTCTGTGTCAAATTTTTGTTTTCGCGCTCTCGTATTTCGTTTTATTTTTATTCAAATGTAAACAAGTTTTGACAACAGATGTCAAAACAATGAACCATAACATCTGATTAGGATCTATATGAAGCTGAAAAAAAACAATTTTGATACCGATATTACATTTAAAAAACCGTCGCATTACAAACTTACCTTTTTTATTTTCACAGACAAAACTTAAATCGTAGGGATGATAGAACAATAGCTGCTGACGAAAACTTGGTTGTTTAAATGTAGCAGCGAGCGGTCTCAGATCAGACAGTGATATTATAATATTATATAAACATACATAGACCTAAATATTTTACACAAGTTATTTTGCGTATAGTGCTTGATAGCTCAGACTTGCCTTTGGAAAGTTTAATAGCTCGAATTTCTGCCATCTTGGTTTCAAAATGTTGGTGAAATCTACTTATTAAATAATTTTTCTCGTAAAAAACCTATATACTTACAATGCAATATACGCGCTACCGCATCCAGTGTGCCCGCCAGTTTGAGAATTAAACAATAGATAATAGAGGTACACAACAATTTTATTTAATCCAACAGTACACGCAAAATCATACCTACAATATAATTAAAAACAAAAAACATAGTTTACCTTCAGTTTACATATTTAACTAAAATAAAATAACATGTATGTAATGTAAATGTGCATGGCGTGCCAGAGAAGAGGCCTATGTCCAGCAGTGGGCTCTTACAAGCTGATGATGATGATGATGAATGTATTGTCAAGCCTTTTTTTCTGGCTTACTCCGCACTTTAGGTATAATCCTGCAAGTACGTGCGGCGGCAATACGGAAGCGCAGCGTTCTACTTTGTCTATGCCTAAATACAGAATGTCAAATCAGAAGAAACCCAAGTTTCTTAAAATTAAAAAAATATTTAAAAATATATATTAAGTACATTTTCAGAAATAATTAAATTGTGTACTTCTTACAATATTAATTTATTTTTTGAAAATAACACCATCTTAATGTGATCCGTTACAATAATTGTAATTATTAGAGGTACAATTGCGGCACTCATGCAAACGAACGTCTAAAAACTTTTTTATCAAAAAATTAAACCGCCGAAAAAAAAACCGAAATGCATAAAATAATAATATAATTACTAAGTTCTTAAAGTTATGTAGGGTATACCAAGTAATTTTAAGTCGGATATCCGATTCGGATATTTTCTTTTTGATCAATAATTGTCTTCGGATTAGTTTTTATTTTATTAGACTTTAGTCTAAAGACCCTCTAAGAAAACCCTTTAAGAAAAAGTCCTTTGAAGTCAGATCTGGTGGTGGCCAGGGAATGACGACTACTCTTAGAGAAATAAATTACGGACGATAGGGAAAGTGGTTTAAGAGATGTATCTGTTTCCCGCATTTATAGGTATGTAAACATAGTAAATTGAGCAAAAAGTTATCAACTCAAACTATATAGTAATTTGTATGTAATGTTTTTTGAGTCACAAAATCAAATTAAAACAATCAGTAGTGTATTTCTAATGGAAAAAAACACTACAAAAAGGGTTTACTTTGTTTTATTTCTACAGAGTGAAATTCATTAGATCTTGTTACTTTTTAATAACTTGTCTAAACTAAATCCTACATCTATATTTTTCAGAATTAAGAAATCTGTTTTATATTTCTTAGATGGTTTAAAAAAAAACTCGTTATTACAAATACCTTACCTAAACGCAAATTCTTGTTAGCTGAAACGAAAATCGGAAAGAAAAATTGTGCGGTAGGTATAAACATCTCGATTTAACTTCGGCTTGTATGAAAAGTAATAAAATTTAAAACTGCCGCGACATTTCGCATTTCGACGCGCGCATGTCACAGCTGCGAGGGTGGGGGACCCTCATACCTAATTAGGTAAGAAGCTTCAAACTACAGGTCCTTAACTATAAATATTAGAAATTATATGAAACATGCCGAGGCCGTTGCTCGAGTTGATATAGTAGAAGTAAAAAAAAGTAGATAATAGATAGATATTATATTACAGAAGCTACCTTTTTTTGTTTTTTTACGTTTTACCTAGATATTTATTCGTGCTAAAATTTTTTTTTTTCACTGTCACTGCCCTAATGGACTTTTTGTGAACAAAATATTCACAAGACGTGCATTGTGTTAGACGAGGTCAAACAAGGCAAGATTAAGTTTCCTTTTGCACTTATTATATATTTTATCATATTAAATTCCTTAGATCAATAACAATACATAGTATAAAACAAAGTCGTTTCCCGCGTCTGTCCCTAGGTTTGCTTTAACTTAACTTAAACTTCAAAACTTAAAACGGATTTTGTGTTTTTTAATAGATAGAGTGAAATGAGGACATACGCAGAGAAACCAGGGTCACCGACATAGCCAAGCGGATAAGCTCGTTGAAGTGGCAATGGGCAGGTCATATAGCCCGCAGAACAGATGGCCGCTGGGGCCGAAAAGTTCTCGAGTGGAGACCACGGATCGGCAAGCGCAGCGTAGGACGTCCACCGACCAGATGGACGGATGATCTGCGCAAGGCTGCGGGTCCACGCTGGATGCAGGCCACCTGCGATCGGTGCAGATGGAGAGCCTTGAGGGAGGCCTATGTCCAGCAGTGGACGTCCTACGGCTGAAATGATGATGATGATGATGATGAATAGATAGAGTGATTCAACAGAAGTAATGTTCGTCTCTGTATAAATGTTTTGGGCACTCTAGATACTGGTTCTACCTAGTTAGGGGCTCTGAGTGTGATGCGTTATTATTATTACGGTAGGTATCACGGGATGGAGCCCTGAGAGGTGCGTGGGAGGTGACGACTCCAACTCGTAAAGGCCCTTTCGAGAGTTTTGCTATATTGTATACTAGCTGTCCCGGCGAACTTCGTGTCGCGCCTTACAATTTTGACTTCCTCTAAATTTTTGCATATTTTCTCACCTTTTAAACCTTCCCTGGGCTATCAATCTATAGTATAAAATAAAGTCGCTTCCCGCGTCTGTCCCTATGTATGCTTATATCTTTAAAACTATGTAACGGATTTGGATGAGGTCTTTTTCAATAGATAGAGTAATTTAAGTTAAAGGTTTATAAGTACAATACATGCACAATATAGCAATAGTTTAGGCGGTACGAAGTTCGCCGGGTCGACTAGTAAAGAATATTTCAAAACCAAAATCTGCTATGACGGCCCGGCCGCTCTTTAGTTTAGCGAGACTAACGAACCACGATTCATTTTTATATGGATTCACCAACCAGGCACAGCCACCAAATGCACAAACAGATTATTATTATTATTAATTAGGAGGCACCTAAATTGTTTTTCTGCAAAACCTTTTTGTGCTCAGAGTCAGAGTCGATGACGACATAATCTTTAAATCGGTCTATGAACTCATCGCGCAGTTTTGTTTGTGTTTTGTTTTGCAAACCAGTTGCTTAGCGATCGACTTATTTTGAGAAAAGGTGACTGTATCTTTTTTTTGTTGAATGGTATGTTTTTTTAACCGACTTCAAAAAAGGAGATTATCAGTTTGACCTCCCAACTAGCAACGAAGGTCGTATAAGATTTACTCTTTCGACTATAGATCGTAAGACACTTGTATAAACGATCCTAAAATGTTAAAAAGCTGTATAAAAGCGGCTATCTGGATTATTTTGCATTCAACGCTTTTTGGCTCTATAAACATGACTAGTAAACGTTTATACGATGAAATCATATCGCATTTACTCGATTGTTGTATAAATGTATCTCTTGATCGCCATTATACAACAATAAGTCGTAAGACAGCTCTTTAAAAGCAACTGAATTGCTAATTTGTCGTCAAACTAGCTATTATAGCACAATCTATCGACATTTAATTTTAACAGCATAATTGTGGAGTAAACGCGGTTCATACGATAAAACAGCATCTTAGTTACTTTAACAGCACTTTATGTCGTATGATAACTCTATGGAATGCTTTTATTCGACTTAACTAATTAGGTTGAGTAAAAGCTTTCAAATTATTCTTTTACAGCCTTTTCGGTCTCTAAAGGTCATTTGAAAGCCATTTTACATCGATATAGTGGTATAAATGCTTTTTGAAATCTTTTACAGCACTATCTTCCATTTTGTTACATGATACCAAAATAAACAACGTAATTTGCTTTTTTTATTCGCAAAATGGATTTTAATCGATGGAAAAGGATTAAAAGAAGTGGAGGATTCCGACGTAAAGTAAATAAGATGTATACACGATTGAAACAGTCAAGATCTTCATTGGCTATAACCACGAGTCAAGAGCGTTTAATTGATAGGCGTGAGGGTTCCGTAGCGTATAATAATTACTACTACTATTAGGTACATTGGCGGACACGGTCGGCGTAACACTTCCGGTTTTTCTGTATTGCAAAATAGCTCTTGTTCTTTGGTAATACAGACTAGGGCTGACGAAACCATAGACAAATCTGTTACGGCCTCCTAGTCCGCCACTGTACTATTAGGTATTCTGTAACAACGGCCATATAGACCACCGTTTGCAATTTATTGAATTTGCCAGTATTTTTTTCTAAGTCATGGGTGTTTATCTTATACTTATTGTGTTTGTTTTTATAATTTTATAAGTTAGTTGGTAGGTACCCAAAGAATTTAACTAAACTATTATTATTATTTTTTTATAATAAAGAGATACTTAAGTAAGTACTTACAATTTTGTTTTGTATTAAGTGATCCTACTTGCAATAATAACATTCGTCGCTTGGATAGTGATAATAAATTGAATATTCTGAACAATTCGGACACCAGAAAAATGAGGTGCGCAGTAATAATTTTATTCTCTTCTCAGATAATATAAAATGACGTGGTTTTGATCCATTTTTAATAACAATATGACATGAGTAACATTTAAGCATTATAAAAAAATGTGTTTTCTTCCAAGGCCATTTTGCTTCCTTAAGCTTCTTTAAGTCCTCTTTTTTTTATGAATTTATCTATATCCAAGTAGACTACCATTTTAAATTGTCACCCATAAAAAAAAGCTAATTTTACCTAAAATATTGTATTCTATGAACTTACGCAAACCAAATTCAATGTAACTTAACTATTCAATGTGGTTTTTTTTTAAGTTAGGTTGATGGTATAGGCAGTTTTTAAACACGGCCGCGCGCCCCGTCTCAAACAGAGGCGCAGATCGGCGCTTGTCTGATTGGTCAATCTTTCCAATATTTAAAAATGTTTCAAAATATGCAAAAATTTAGCGAAGTTGACGGTATATTAAATTTATTGATGGCAAAATAATTATTTTATACTAAGTAGCTGACCCGGCAAACTCCGGATCGCCCTAGATATAAGTTAGCACGATTATTATAACATTATCTACCCGCTAAAAACTTGGCTGTATGTACTTTGTTATTTTGCCCGCCCAGAATTAAAGAATTTAAAAACAACGTCAAATCAATCAATCTTTTGATTAAAAATGGATACAACAGTAACGGAAAACTTAGTATTGGAAATTATAACTAATTGTTGTTTTTTACTAACTTTCCCTCAATTTTTCCAAATTTTCTCACCTTTTCAACCTTCTCTGAAACATTTCAAGACTAAAAGCTAAATCGGCCCAGCCATTCTAGAGTTTTTGCGAGACTAACAAACCACGATTCATTTTTATATATTGGTAGATAGATAGTAGGTAGAAGTAGATGATAGATTTTGCACTAAGGAACCCTAAACTATCTGTAATGGCGTCCCTAGAAGTCGTAAGATGGAAATCTCATTTCAATCTTTCGACTAACAGCTGAGAGAATGCTCTGTGATGATAAATGAGTTGCTATTGATGGCGAATTTATTTTAAATGTTAAATTAACATTATTTGTTATTCATTATTTACATAGAAATCTTGGGGCCCATTGAAATATTAACTACAATGCTAGGTAGATAGACGGAAAATTTTATTCCGCACATGAAAGTAAGACCCTACGACCTAACTTTAACAGGTAACTAATTACCTGTCATCATTTGGCTTGATGGCTTAAAAACGTAATGGTGAATACGATGGCAAAATATACTTATATTTATTAGGTTTGACACTTCAACTGACATAAATTACACGTATAAAATAAAAAGTCTATAAGTGCTGCTTGGGTGCAGTCACACGATAAAAAAGTCGAGTGATTGCAACCAAATTGCTTTATAACTATAAATAAGTCGAATAAAAGCGGTTCTACCGACTTGGAAAAAGCAGATGTGTCGAATAATGGCATTCTGATGGCCATTATGGTACTAAGTAGCATTCTAGTTGCGATTACTCGATATTTATTCGACTAAATGGCTACTCATACGATAATCTTACGATATTTACTGGATCTAAAGCTGAGAGAAGTGCGCCCAAATCGCGTTGAGAGAACGTGCACACAGCATTTACACGACTTTTTAAAGATCCTTCTTACGACCAATAGCTGAAAGAGAAACGTGCTGCTGACTTTTTTACGACACGATTTGCTGGTTGGGCTGTATGTATGTTTGTATGGTATGTTTGTGCGGGATTATGTCGCCTTTGTATTTATTACATTCAGGAGAAGGTTTAAGTACCCTATTTTAACCGACTTCGGAAATCAGGGAGTGCTCATTTGGTATGTGTCAGTTCAGTTCATTGAAGGGGTTCCTTTTTTTTGTTAAAAAAAATTATTATATAAGGCTTTTCAAATAACTTTAGATAGGAAGAAAAATATATATAACTAACAGGACCCGCCGGCGGTGATATTCGTTCTGCTAGCAATGAAGATTTTTGGTCGACTTTGTAAAGATTCTTCCGGAAGTGGAACCCAGATCTGCGAAGTAACAGTCAGCCTAACTGCCAACGGAACCACGTAGGTAGTAAAATCAAACGAATTGGCTAAAACCGTTTACATAAAGTCTTGGATATGAGAAAGACATAAACTACCCCAAGGCAGTGATGTGGATTGTGACCTGGTTTGATTCCCGGTGGAGGCGAGCATTATTTATTACTAGCTGGGCCAGCAGCGTTACCCGCGGTTTGTTACCGCAGTAAAAAGTAGCCTATGTGTTAATCCACGGTATAAGCTAACTACATACTAAATTTCATTGCAATCGCTTCAGCCGTTTAGACGAGATGAAGCAACAAACATACACACTCACATACTCACGAACTTTCGCTTTCATAATTTATTAGTGAGGTGACTGATTTTTGTTTCCCGGTCTGGGTGTTTTCATCTTTGTACTTATACATTTAGGAAACCCTAGATACACGTTCTTCCTATTTAAGGGATGAATGTCGTGGCAGAAATTATCAGGACTAAGTTTTTGAATGATATATGACTCTGCCCTCCATCCCCTGTCTTGTATCGCGCCAGCTAAGCACGTAGGTCAGTGCTCCGATGGTCCACATAATGTTGAGTATTTTTTTTTAATTCAGGAATTCAGTCCAGTATGTCTAAACTAAGCCTACTATGTATTTAATTTTCTTCACACTAAAAAGTTACCGTGTATTACTAAATACCGTAACGTGTATCAACACACTTCTGTTTTCGTTAATTTCTCTCTTCTCTTTTTCTCTGTGAATCATCGGCAGAGACATAGACATAGACAAATATTTATTCACACACAGAGAACAGGAAGGTTACCGTGATCGATTCTGACGATGAATCAAATTTTCATAATGTGTGCTAAATAAATTGAGACAGATTTTTGGAACGTTATACATATTCATGTTAGCCGATAAACATCCATCGCTGCACATAGGCCTCTGGCGGGACGTAGGAAATCAAAACATGTTTCTAAATTAAATTTAAAAAAATCTATAATAATAATAAATCTTTATTTCAGTTAAGTTTACATCGACAGCCAACTAAACGGAAGCAGTCCAGAGTATAGTCACCATACTTCCATTACCTATTAACTTTTTTACAACATTTTGTTAACTCGCACAACAATTTTGCTAATTTTTACACAATATTTTTAAACGACGAAAAAACAAAAAGAAGGAGGGTCTCAATTCGTCGTGTATTTTATGTATGATCAAGCATAACTGTTTACTGTGTTGACCGATTTTGATAATTCTTTTTTTTAATCGACAGGGTATACCTTGAAGTTGGCCCAATAAAAATCAATATATATAAAACTCTTCCGTTACTGACTGACTGACTGACTGACAGACAACGCAGAGCCGAAACTACTGGGCGTACAAAGCTGAAATTTGGCATGTAGGTTCCTTAGGGAGTGTTGGTGATCACTAAGAAAGGATTTCCCGAAATTCCCACAGGAACGGAAAAAAACGGGATTTTTGTGTTTATGAGAAATCTGCGCGGGAAATACCGCGGGGCAGCCTCTAGTTTGGAAATAAAATTCCAACCCTAAGAAAAAAAAAAATGAAAAAATGCTGGAAAAATAGGGGTGGCATAAAGTCAGTTGCTATGGATAGTCGATTTCTATAATAGGTATAACCTATTATAGAAATCGACTATCCAGCAAGTTTCCAACTAACTAACCTTGTCTTTGTGCTCTCTCCAGTGCCTTATTAATGTAATGCACGTCAGTAATTACGTCAAAGCATCATCCGGGGTCCTAATAACCGCAAGGCAACCACAGGCGAGGCTTGCCGCATTCCCGCCAAGCTTGGCTCCTGCCTTTGCCGCCCACGGCAATCATGGGGTTCGATGAACGACCTCTTTGCTATGTTAGATACAACGTACTATTAAGAGGCATAGCACAGCTAAAGTAGCGCCACCCGAGAAAAAAATTAATATCTTCTAAACTAAGGCAAATATCAAAAATGTGAAACAGTAATCCCCTGGATAATGCAGCCTAGTATTTTTTGGGAAATGTAATGAATGTAATCTCTTAACTTACTAAATTTGAATAGATAATGTAGCTTAGTATTTTTAGGGCACTTCTGTAAAGCTTTTAGGTTGAAGACCAAAGAAAGCTACAAAGTGTTGATAAAAGTGGCCACTTTTGGCAACAATCTATGTTTTTTTTTGTTCTTTTTACTTAGGACTACTTTGCTGTGCTCAAAAAATACTAGGCTACATTATCTATTCAAGTTTAGTAAGTTAAGAGATTACATTCATTACATTTCCCAACATTAAATTCCGGCTTATTTTTCATGCTCCACTCTACAACTCTATTTATATCATCTTGAAAACAATCAATATCATTCTCACTGTTGTGGCCTCTAGTCTCTTATACTAAACTTTTAACGTGTTATTCATAAAGATACAGTACATTTTAAGTAGCTTTACTGTAGGTCTACTTCTCTGGTTTGTTGTATGGTAAATACGTGACATCCAGTCTAAATTGACATAAGTAACGTCAAATAACTAAAATGCCCTTTAAGTTTTTATGAATAACAGGGTTATTCTATTACTATTCTACTATTACGATTGGGTCGAAAATTGCGAGTCTCATAACTTAGATCTTGTAAGAATAGTAACATGAAGATATATTATAAAAAATTTCAAACAAATCGTAACTATTATACATCTAGCGCCATCTAGCGTTGAGTAGCAATAATCGCTAAAATAGTTTGTTACATAAATGGGTTTGTAATAATTACGATAGGTGACTCTGTGTATTTTTTTACTCCATCCACGGAAAATAACATACAGATTCCATTGGTACCCATAAACCAGCGTATCTTTGTCAATGCCTTGAGCGCTTGTTGAGGTCGTAGCGGCGGTTTCATTTCTCTGAGTTGAGGTCCTTCGAAGGTTTTTGTAAAAATGACGAGAACCATCAGAGCATACCGGCGGTTTCCAACCTCTTTGCAGCATACGGTGGCTTAGCAGGCAGGCGCCAGACCAAACATTTTCTATGCGACAGACAAGACAGGGGGGGTGGAGGGCAATAATAGCGGTTAAAACGTAGTGATTTACCTTCTCTCTGAGCGTTTCCTCCTGGTTTCCTCACCTCTGAAATAAGCGAGCGATATATCATGTCTCTGCCTCACCTCATTGAGGGCAATGCGCGGGGATGGTGAACCAGGAGTCCACCGGCCTTAAATTCGTTCTTTTTTCATTTAAAAACAATAATCAATAATAAAAAATTGAAAATAAATATTTTTTTGTATAATTTATTCGAGCCATAAAGTCTAGTCCTGATAAATTTCCGCAACAATAAAAAAGTGACCATGTATTTACAGGTAAAACAATCCTAGAATAGGTAACAAGTAAGTGTTTGTGAACTGTTTTTGATAGACATAGGTATTGTAATGTAACCGGTGGCTAATAATGATCGCTCAGTGTATAATTTATGTGTACAGAATGTTTCTGACAGGGCGGTAATAAATTATCGAAGAAGGGATTCCGCTCATCATACTTGTTTTAAGCAGCATGGGTCATTTCTCAAAACAATGTATGGAACAGGGGTTTTTTTTGTTGAGTATTCGACCCATGTACTTAGGGCATCATCAATCATCAATATCAATACATAGTATAAAATGAAGTCGCTTCCCGCGTCTGTCCCTATGTATGCTTAAATCTTAAAAAATACGCAACGGATTTTGATGCGGTTTTTTTGAATAGATAGAGTGATTCAAACGGAAGGTTTATAAGTATAATAAATGTACAAAATGCTTTAATTTTTTATTTCAATTACGTATTCAGTACTAAACGATAAAACTTATTTCACTGCATATTTGGACCATATATTAAGCTAAATATCATTCGTGAAATTCGATCAAGGTTTTCATTAAATTTTCAATTGAAATTTCACGTATTAGACTACTTAGTAGCGATGTAAGTGTATGTATTATGTATGCTTGAGTTACATCATTACATTAAATCTTTATAACGCTGCATTTGATATAGTATAAAATGTCAAATTTCGCACTAGAAATGCCAGTAAGGACGTTTATTTTGTGAACATTGCAAGTGAAATCCATACCTAGCTTTTGTATGAGAGTTTCATATCTCTCAGCATTTCAATGCAAATCATTGTTAGGATTAAACTTAAATACTAGATATTGCTTGTCAATCATCGGTAAAATAAATAGCAGCCATCAGACCGTACCCTTAAAAATCCTAATACACAAAAGTCTTTAAAACTTCTGACTTATAAAAGTTTGTAAATAATAAATGACCAATATGACTAAATTCGTATTTAAAATAAAATCACAACAGAACGTTCCGAAAAGATCTGCAGAATCAACTCTCACCGACGATGACCAATATCTTGACAGAAAATTCCTCAAATACATTTGCTCTTTCATCTTTTTCTGCGGTTTCGGCTCCTGTTGGTATATACCAAGTGAGAAAAGCTTCTCCATCCCTCCCAGGGTTTACCGAATCTGGTACATCATCTGCAACGTCTACTGCATTACTGTGATTAGCTTGGAGGTTCTTGCTAATTTTAGGACCGACTTTACTGTGAAGGAGAGAAACGACGCAGTTCAATTCAGCATTGCCCATCCCACTATCTATATCAAACTTATCGTGTTCACTCTTAAAAGGTCCAAAATTGCGGATTTTCTCAAAATATTAATAGAGGACTTAAGAGTGTCGAACACTGTGAAAATTGAAAGGGAGGCGGTGAGGAAGGCCAAAAATTTCGTAATCTTGATGGGGCTCGCAATGTTCGGATGCGTACTGCTTACAACAATTGACAATTTTAATTTACATTTCAGAGAAGGTAATATTCTATCACAAATAATTACACCACACACTCTCCTAACTAGGTAGAATCTGTATCTAGAGTACCCAGAAAATCATACACAGAAACCAAGGACAAGAATCAAATATTTATATCCATGTTACAATACGCCGCGGTTAATAAACTCAATGTCGACGTCGTGCTTACTTAGTTTCAGAGTTCCACAAGTTTAAATTAAGAAGACAAATAACACCTTAATTTCTTACTAATTTGACAACTGATTTTATATTTTCAGGAGCATCTCTAGGCGTCTTAAAAACCTTATGGCCGAGGAGGGAATCTAAAGGAATCATCGTTGAAATAGCAAATTTTTTAATTCAAATTTTTTGGTGGTATTTCATTACATCCATGGTAGCTGTAGATATTCTCTGCTTATCATCAATGATATTTCTGAGCTCCAAGTTCAAGTTACTTCAGTCATATTTCCAGGGTTTAAGGAAGACATTCCTACAAAACGTCCATGGAAAGACTGTTGAGGAACTGGAAGAAGACTTAAAGAAAGGCTTTATTCGTGGTATCAAGTTGCATAGTCAAACTTTGTGGTAAGCACTAAATTTGGGCTTTACCTATATTAAATAATATTAACTAGCTGACACGTCAAACTTCGTACCGCCTTACTAAATAAGTTTACACATATATAACTAAGTATTATACCAACACGATTACTTTTTTATTTTAGGGGAAAATTTAACACACGGTAGACATAGTTATACAGGACTGATTCCTGAATAGAAAATTAAAAAATAATGAATCCTGCTCACTTGAGGTACTTCCAGAGTTTTAGTAAAAAAAACTAAAAGCGATGTGTAGCATCAGAGCAATGACTTACGGTGGTTTAGCTGGTACCAGACAAGTCAATGGGTGGAGGGCAATGCGTGGGGTTCAACAAGGGGTGCATTTTTTTTATTAAAAAAAAAAAGTAAAAAAAAAATATTTTAGGTTTCATTACAATTTTACAATCATAAATTGTGTTACTCCTATAGTAGTAACAGTAGTATCTATTATTTAGTATCATTCATACCTAATTTTACTACTGTAGGTGTTCGCGAAGTCTTCAGCAGTTTATTGGAATAGTTTTTAGTTCACAAGTAATACAAAGCATCGCTCTACTCGCAGTCTGTCTAATTAAATTAGTGGTGAGTATGAATACCTACTAAACACAACTGAAAGTTATTTATCATTCCTAAAGCCTATTCCTATTGATGTCCTCGTCTTACGTTTGTTGGTCATACCTATTTATGTCCTCAGTCTTACGTTGGCCATACCTATTGATGTCCTCAGTTACGTTGGTCGCTCCCTCCCCAATATTTTTTTATCTTCATATAAAATTTTCCATCGACTAAATAAGAAGGCTTAAAATTATACCAGCGCAAATCGGGAAATAAATTTGATTAGAGTACACAACATTTATTTTATTTATTTATTTATTACAATAAACACCAATGCAACAGTGCAGCTTTATCTTATTTAAAATTTTATGGTTTACTAAACACATTATAATATAACAATTTCAATACTTATTTATCTATATACGTTTCTACATTAAGACTACTACTACTACTAGTACTCAAAACATTAGGGTATTGTTCTCTCGTAACGAATGAATAGTGCCGACCTCGAGAATTCATTCAGAGAATATACAAAAATTACAATATACTGAGCCATCATTTTAGTATACTATTCTTAATTTTCAGAGTCAAGAGCGCGACATTACATTTCTAGTAGCGAACTTTTCTTTCATCTTCGACATGCTGGTTCTGACTGGCACATACATGGTGGCTGGAGGAGACATTACATACGAGGTATAGAGTTATCACACTAATAAAAAATTTGGCTTTTTTGAATCTTTTTCCGGAACACACTATTTCCGAAAAAAATCCCCCTAATCCTAAGCTCTTAAACAGCCGCCGCCGCCCCGCGCCGCCTCCGCGCAATCAATGCAAATTTTATCGTTCCACTGTACTGTAATAGTAATGCATTGCTAGTTAAGCCTATTATGGTCGCATTTGCAATATTGCTTTTTATCCTCCTAATGTCAAAGTCAATGCAAAAAAACGCAAAGAGGACGCAAAGCAATATTGCAAAAGAGGCCGTAATAGGCCCTCTGAACATCGCACGTGAAGGCAGCATGGTGTCGGCGCGGCGCGGCGGCGGCGGCGCGGTGGCGGCGTTGTCTGTTTGAACCCTAAGTCCTGATTCTATTTCCACCAGGCATCTCGTGTATCAACATCGATGTTCTACTGCGGGTGGGAGCTGTGCCGCGCGCGCGCCCGGCTGCGGCCGCTGGTGGTGGTGGCGCTGCAGTGCGCCAACCGGCCCGTCGTCATGACCGCCTTTGGAATCTACGACTTGTCTTATAACAACTTTATAGGGGTATGTTTTGGGTTTAATAAGGGCCCCTTTTTCGACATCATTTTGCTCCATAGAAAAACACTGCACGGAAGGCGGTACTTACTTAATATTTTTTGTACTTTTTAATAACAATTCTATCTTGAAATAATCATCTAAATCTAACTGTCGATTATAGCTTGCAAAAATTTAATGACAATGAAGTTGCTCTAAGAAGTCTCGTAAAACCAAATCTCCTTTTAAAACGAGGTAGTATGTATTTTTTTGTCTATCGAGTAAAATACTGATTTTTTTGTTTCTAACCGAGTTATTCCGTCCTTTCCCTCAATCTGGATGTCAAGTCTCTAAACTAAAAACGATCGACTCTTAATTGTCTTGTTAGCGACTTCGTTAACCATTCCCGCTTTAACGTGGGCAATTTCGGCTGCACCCCCAAAGAAAACAGCATTGGTTAACGAAGTCGGTAAAAAGACAATTACGAGTCGATCGTTTTTAGTTAAGAAACATGGCCCCCTGATCCCCGACCAATAAAGTGGCAGAGTGGTGGTATTGTATTGTTACAAAAGAAAAATTATGATGCCACATAATGTTCAGAACACCTGATGAAAGTTGCGAGTTATGAGGATAATGACAGGCGCAAGATAGCTGTCCAGTTTTTATGGCGATTTTTAAGTCCATTTGGTCTAGCAGTGGCCATGTTGGCGGACTGAGATGATGATGAATAAAAACGAAAACAAGAGCTTAATAAATGTGTGTTTAAAGTTCCGATATTTTCCATTTCTCGGCACAAGAAAATAAACGAAATACTTACGTCTTTGTAAACTCTTAAATTTTACCCCGCTTAATTTTTTTATCTTTCATTACATTTAATTTATAATTCTTTGTTACAGGTTCTTAGATCGTCCTACTCTTTCTTTGCAGTAATGTACTAAATAAGTACCTGCCTAACTAAGGCCTAACTTAGATAATTTAGGTCTTTTCAGACTTCTGAAGCTATTTGTTTAGTTAGTGGCTTTGAGAGTATTATAAGAAATAGTTATGTACTTATTCAGTAGTGGTAGATCCTAAGTATTATAGTGTGACAAAAAAATCTAGAAATTAAAAAGTGGCAACAACACTGTATGGAAATTTGTCGGATTTTCGAAATTTTCCATACAGTGTTGCCACTTTTTAATTTCTCAATTTGTAGATCGGTAGTAACACCACAGATTAGAGAACACTTCAGACCTTCACCTACGATACCCCAAGGGGTATCGTAGGTGTACTTGGCTCTCGTATTGCAATAATAAATCTATGTATTTAAAATAGCTTTAATTTTTATTCCCATAAGTACCAAAATCATAAACTGTATTTTAACTGCATTTAGGTGGTAACTCTCGGTATAGCGGGAAATTCTCATTTTTTCGCGTTTTTTATTTATTCTGCGATAGTATAATTTTTTAATAAAGTTTTAATGAATTCGCGTATGTAAAAAACCCATCTCCCACATCCACATTGTAATACACAGCGTTTTTGGAAGACAGACCTACTACCCCTTTACCACAAAAAAGTTAGACCGGTCTAAAATCGCAAATTTGTATGACGAACTAGTGATTTAATTAAACCTAGTCCTAACTCTTTGTGGTCTTTTAAGTTCTCTTTTAAGTCGGCGCCACACCACACAAGCAAATTCATTATCTATGTAAAGCGCGATGCGCAGCGGCATACGTTTTTCGGTTATTTCTTTGAATTTCAGGTAATTTAGTGATCTTTATTCGTTGATTCTGTGGCACCGACTCAAAATTTCTTGTTAATCCAAAATTACTTTAAGAAGTGAGTAAATTAAGGCCTAATAGAAAATGTTTCCCTATTATTTAATGCTTTTCAGTTTTTTCGGCGGTTTAATTTTTTTATAAAAAGTTTTTATTTTTTGCTTTTCAGTTTTTTTTGGGCTAATTTTTTGACCCCAGCTAAGTCGCACCCCACAAGGTGGCCACACAACCTGGTGAAGGTTGAGGGACTAACAGGATGAGGTTCGATCACGACCGGTCGGTGAGGCGATTTGTGAGGTAGGCCTATGTCCAGCAGTGGACGTCTTTTGGCTGATTTTATTTCATTTCCAAAGATATTGTAGGTAGGTATCAAAAGTTATAATGTAACTCGGAAATGCAACCTGTGAGTGGATAAATCGACTCGCCGACCAAAAAGTCACCCCTATTTTCCCACCCTTAAGGTGGGAATTTTATTTCCAAATTTTTATGGGACCAACTTCAAGGTATACCCTGTCGATTAAAAAAATATTTATCAAAATCGGTCCACACAGTAAAAAGTTATGCGTGATCATACATAATATATATATATATATATATATATATACGCGACGAATTGAGAACCTCCTCCTTTTTGTTTTTTCGTCGGTTAAAAAGTGAATAAAAATAAATTTCGCGCCATACCGAGATTTACTGCATAATTAATAATTATTATCATTCGTGAAATAAAAAGGCGCTCTTGCGCTGTTGAGACAGCAGCACACAATAAGTAGGAGTAGGTAGTAAATGAGCCCTTTTGTAATGTGTCCCCTGCTCGATATTATAGGCTGAAATATATCGGCGGCAGGTACATACAATAGGTACTTACCTAGTATCATCATCATCATTTCAGCCGTAGGACGTCCACTGCTGGACATAGGCCTCCCTCAAGGCTCTCCATCTGTACCGATCGCAGGTGGCCTGCATCCAGCGTGGACCCGCAGCCTTGCGCAGATCATCCGTCCATCTGGTCGGTGGACGTCCTACGCTGCGCTTGCCGATCCGTGGTCTCCACTCGAGAACTTTTCGGCCCCAGCGACCATCTGTTCTGCGGGCTATATGACCTGCCCATTGCCACTTCAACGAGCTTATCCGCTTGGCTATGTCGGTGACCCTGGTTTCTCTGCGTATGTCCTCATTTCTGATTCGATCCCGCAGAGAAATCCCGAGCATAGCCCGCTCCATGGCTCGTTGAGCTACTCGGAGACTGTTCATAAGCCTTATAGTGAAGCACCACGTTTCAGAACCGTATGTCATCACTGGCAGCACACATTGGTTAAATACTTACTTACCTAGTATGGATTTGGACAAATGAAGCTTTTATTTCAATGCACTAAAAGGAATAAATAAAAAAATCCTTTTAAACTTTTCAATCAACTTATAAAGTCAAAGCCTGGATACATCTAAGGTAGGTAGTACCTACAATACTCTTATTTTGTTTAGTTCCTTGTTTCTCCCTTTTCTTATTTTGGGGAATTTCTGCCGTCCAGATAACTATTAAAGCCATCTAGCGTTGAGTAGCAAAAATCGCAAAAATAGTTTGTGTTATTTAGATTGGTTTGCAATAATTACGATAGATGGTTCTGTGTATTTTTTTATTTCACTTTTTAGTAAAATTATTCTCTGCGCTGTGCACTAAAACGTGGTGCGGTTTGAACTGAGGGCCTTTTACGGCCGCTTTTGCAATATTGCTTTGCGTCCTATTTGCGTTTTTTTTGTATTGACTTTGGCACTTGGAGGACGAAAGCAATATTGCAAAAGTGGCCATAATATGCCCTCTGCTGTGATTACCATCTCTATGTCTCTAACACAGAGGAGTGCATGGAAGGAACACGGACGGGCAGTCAGCAGGGTCCTTCGCTAAAGCCCTGTAGGTCCGGGCGTAAGAATAGGTCTACGGTATGCCCTGCCTGTCGTAAGAGGCGACTAAAAGGGGTCTTTGGGGTCGTGGGTGTGAAGGGCGGGGGCCCGACACACTCATCAAACGGCCCTGAGATGGGCGGCGGCACAGCTTGTGGCACTGTGCCGCCGCAGCTCCAAAGGCGAGCCGGGGAGGGAACAATAAGCCCTCCCCGAGCACGAAGCTGATAGTAGCTGAGCGTGGGAAGACTTCGGACGCTATATTGTGTGGTTCCTGGGGTTCTTCATAAAAGCGCCAACACGGCCTATGGGGGGTTTTAGTGGGTGCGAGCCCCACATACCCCCGACGCTCCCCCGAGCGTCGGGAAATGCGATAGGCATTTCCCCTCATTAAAAAAAAAGGGTCCTTCGCTAAAAAACTATTCCGAAATTTATTCAACCATCGGCGTCCATAGAAAATTTTTACTCTGTAGTCGCGTCGCTCAAGATTCGTAACATGACCGAAAATACGAACCTAGCTACGTACAGTGGCGGACACGGTCGGCGTAACACTTCCGGTTTTACTGTATTGCAAAATAAGTAGCTCTTTTTCTTTGGTAATACAGTCTAGGGCTGATGAAACCATAGACAAATCTGTTACGGCCTCCTAGTCCGCCACTGTACCCACCCACCGAAAACGGACTCCGAAATTCGGGATATCATATTAAACAGGAATGTTCTCATAACTCAAATTCCCAAACTTGCTTATTATAAACTTGAGTGCCGAAACAAGGCTCGTCTGTTACTCACTGCACAATGCTGTAACTTGAGTCCGTAAATTACAACAAACGGCACGGTGTATGTATGGTGCGCTGCGCATGCGCATACGGCTAAATGCACACGAGATAGAATAATATTAAATTACAGGTGGAAGGCAAAATGTTAATGGAGCGCCAAATAATGTAGGTAGTTACTAATGGTTTTTCTTGTTTGTGATTATAGGTAATTCGGTTTGATTTGCTACGGTTTTTTCCGCAATGTACATTGTTGTGGTTGTGCGTTAGGGACACGATTAGAACGAGTATTTAAAAATTCAGAAAAGCACAAATAATGCTTTAAGTACTTAATGATTATATTGAGTAAACTTATATTGTAATGCGATATAAAGTTTGCCTTGCAAGCTAGTAAACAATAATCGTACTAACCTTACTAATTAGGTAACATAATTAGGGTATAAGAGCCAGTTTAACCGCGATGCTAGCGCCATGTTGTCGAAAAAAAAATTAAATCTTCTAAACTAAGGCAAATATCAAAAATGTGGCACAGTATGACACTAGATAATCTTGCTTAGAATTTTTTGAGCACAATAAAGTAGTCCAAACTTAAAAGAACAAAATTATACATAGATTATGACTAAAAGTGGCCACTTTTAGCAACACTTTGTAGCTTTCTTTGGTCTTTAACCTAAAAGCTATACAACAGTGCCCTAAAAATACTAGGCTACATTATCTAGTGTCATACTGTGCCATTTTTGATATTTGCCTTAGTTTAGAAGATTTTTTTTTTTTTTTGCGAATGGCACTAGCATTGCTGTAAACTTGCTCTTGTATTTAAATTAGGTTTTGTTTTACCTATTTATTTAAGAGGCCAGTAGGTAATATCATTTTAAGAATAACTAGAAACTCATACTGTCGCCCCCGAACCGCAAAATTACGTGTGCGATAGAGAGAGAGATCAAAGTTTTTGATGAAATTTACGTTTCAGGGAAAACGTTTTCACTACTAAATCTTCGCAAATCACGTTGATTTCGATGACCATCGCTTTGTTCAGCATTAAATCAATATATATAAAACTCTTCCGTTACTGACTGACTGACTGACTGACAGACAACGCAGAGCCGAAACTACTGGGCGTAGCGGGCTGAAATTTTGCATGTAGGTTCCTTAGGGAGTGTAGGTGAGCACTAAGAAGGGATTTCCTGAAATTCCCACGGGAACGGGAAAAAACGGGAATTTTGTGTTTATGAGAAATCTGCGCGGGAAAAACCGCGGGGCAGCCTCTAGTATTATATATGTATTTGTACCTACCCATCTCCTTCCATGGGTGCCGTAAACGGCGTCTATAGGAGCTCCAAGAAGGACGGGCAGCAGCGTCCTTCGTTAAAAAATTTGAAAAGCGATACTGCGATCGCCAACCCGCCTGCCAAGCGTCACGATTGTGGCAAAACCGACAAAACCCCTCAAAATGTTGTCTCTGTGGCTTATGTCCAGCAGTGGACGTCTGTCTTTCGGTTGAGTTTGTCGTCTTTACATTGGATGAAATTTCTTTATCAGTCCCTTGCCACTTACTCTAACAAGAGAACAAAGCTAGTCTGTAAGTATTTAATATTAACAAACATAAGGGCTGACACGGTGCGAAACTAGCGCCACTTACGATAAATAATTAATATCTTCTAAACCATGGCCGATACCAAAAATATGTGTCATTGACGCCCAGATAATCTTGATTTGAATTTTTTTAGGCTCTGTTGTGTATATCTCAGGATAGTGATCTTAGAAATATTCGTTTGTGAAACTATAAGTGGCCACTTTAGACAACAAAATAATATTTCTAAGATCAATATCCTGAAAGCCACACAACAGAGCCTTCAAGATTCAAATATCTAGGGCGTCAATGACGCATATTTTTGCTATCGGCCATGGTTTTAGAAGATATAATTATTTATCAGAAGTGGCGCTAGCATCGCTGTAACAAACTGGCTCTTAAATATTGTTTACAGTCGGTAGATTTGAGTCGAATTAAGTACACTGTGTCACGCCAGTGCAGTGCAGGGATCAAAGAGAAATGTCTTCCGCCGCCGCCGCCGCCGCGCTAGATCGTTGCCTGACTCGCGTTGCATACCACTGCCGCTAGAGCAAATATTTATGTTCTCGTTACTTGGGTTTAGGTCATGAGAATACTTTGGGGCCTTATAATTCTAGGCTAGCTAGAGGCTAGCCCTGTATTCATAAAAAGTTAAAGAGCATTTTAGTTTTTTGACGTAGGTACCCTATGTCAATTTAGACTGGACGTTACGTTTTCACTATACAATTAACCAGTTAAGTATACTACCAGTAAAGCTACTTAAAACCTACTGTATCTTTATGAAAAATACAGTAGGTCTTTTAATTGTTGTTTTAACGTTGGTTTCGAAACCACGTGTTTTGTTAGCAGGCTTTAAAACAATAATCCAATAAACATAATTATAACCGTACAACGTTGCCGGGCTTTAAGCCCACCCTTTAAACTAATTTGTGAACTTGACATTGGCAAAATACTCCACTGAAGTGGAGTCAAGTCCATTAAATTAAAATAATAAATAATAATAAGTACTTAAGTAGGTCTTATAAGGACCAACTATTTTACTATTAAAATATTAACTAAGTATTACTAGTAGAAAAGATCTTCACATTTTATTGGCATAGGTTATAAGTTACGATTGTGAGGTGAACATAATTTATGGGTAATATTAATGAAAAGGGGAATCATAATGGATAAATAAATCGTTACAAAAAAGGCTTATCTATCAAATTAAACACTACTTACCTATGCTTGTGCAATTAAATTACCTTTAATTTAATTTTGTGATTCGGCAAGCAAAGTAATTTTTCACAGACCTCGATCCAGATCAAATACTTTGTTTCAATAATTATTACACTTCTCCTATAATACAATGTTTCTAAGTGTTTTTAAATTTAATCGCGCCATAAAATAGTTTGTACTTCGAGGTATTATTTAATTTTAAAGGGCTATGATTACATTTTTAGTAACAAATGTATTACTTTAAAGCTTATTATGTAAGCATTATGATTACTTCGGATCGGATACAAGTTTATATACTTATAAAATTTCCGACAAATATGGTCATATTCATGTGGTTCGAAAACCAACATTCATGTACATATTATCCAATAAAAATGACATTTTGGTGGTATAATCTTATTCTGGTGGCTCATAAAATACCACCAGACCCACCAAAATCAAGCACCAAAATGAGAAACACGAATGTTTTTCATTTATAAAATATTGATCATAATACCAAATCAAATAATATTTTGCAGCAGAAATAAGTAAACGCATCTTTTGAGTATGAGAAACAACCACCTTTCTTTTTAAGAACTACATAAAAAGGCTCCCACCAAAATTAGATATAAAATGTCTCCCGAGCACCAAAATTATATACTTGCGTGTTTGGCGGAAAAATGCTGCAAGCTGCGCACGTCTATCTCAGGTGGGCGCAAGAGCATGGCTGAGGTGTGCGGGGAGCATGGAGACCCGACCTTAGTTCACGATTCGTCAAGAGATAAATGATGTTGAAAAACACCCACCAAAATGTCACTGTGCGTCCGGACACTGCTTTGGTCAAGTGTTATATATAACTTATTGTAACTACAAAGAACATAAACACCATTTATTTACGACATGTTGAGTCATTGCTAATATTTACATGCAGGCAAATATAAACTAAATATTAAGAAATATTTGAGTAATTTGGGAATTTGCTGACCAAAACGGATCGCGGACATGCCACCAAAATGATAAAATTAATAAAAAAAATATTTTTTTAGGTATAAAGAAAAATAATTATAATAAATTATCATTTGCCTCTGTTGACGAACGATGTATACAAAAATATACATATTTTTGTTTAAAATTGATTAGGAGTCTGTAGTGCCATTTTACAGTACCATTTTCATCGCCGCCGCATCAAAATGACGGTTGGGAAATCCACCCATATTCAACACTTTAGGGTATACAACTTTTCAGGGTACCTATTTCAAATAAAAAAATCTATTGATCTATGATCCGAAATGTTCTAAGATGAACCGCATCAACAACTTTGGAAGCCATTATCAAAATTTGATAAAACTATGTTTGTTGACGATATATCATGCCCCTCTGTTGAACATAACAAGCCAGTGATACCATCTTTTTGTTAAATCCAGCAATAGTTCGGAAAGAGAAATTTGGTTTCATAGACTTACAGAAAAAAAATAATGAAAAAAAATAAATCTTTGACTTTTTTCCAAAACATGACATAGGTACCTACCTATTTGAATAATTTCAGCACATTTTATTTATGTATCGTGCGATCCGTCGATCCTGCTATCAAGTCTTATCACATTAAAAATTGCCTACTTTTTTGTGTTACCCAGCAACAGCAGTATCGAAGTAGATAATAGAGCTGCTATTATCTACTTCGATACAAAGTTAGGTAAACGTAGTGTCTTAAATTACCTACTATCTGAAGATAGGTGCTGGCTCTCGCAAATAGTGCCACCTGCGGCCAGAGGATCTCTCCATGGCATATTAATCTATACTAAAAATCCATGTCTATCTATCTATATCTTTACCAATAATAAAGTTAAAAAAAAATAGTTAGTTTGTTTGTATTGAATAGGTTCCGGAAATACTGAATCGATTTCAGAAATTCTTGCACTGTTGGGAAGCTACACTATCCGCAGATGCTAATATTTTTTTTTTTTATTTTAAATTGAGTATGCAGGGCGGTACAAAGCTCGCCGTATCCACTCAACTATTATTTATAAAACTAGAGGCCGCCCCGCGGTTTTTCCTGCGCAGATTTCTCATAAACACAAAAATCTAGCTTTTTTCCTTAGTGTTCACCTACACTCCCTAAGGAACCTCCATGCAAAATTTCAGGCCGCTACGCCGAGTAGTTTCGGCTCTGCGTTGTCTTGTCTGTCAGTCAGTCAGTCAGTAACGGAAGAGTTTTATATATATATATAGATTGATGTGCATACTAAGAATAATTTTTTCCCTCCAAAAATAGCGTCAACTAAACTAACTAACTTCGCAATAAAACAAGCGTCTTTTACCTACTTCTTTGACTGCTGTAGCTTGGCAGCGATGTGGACTGAGTAAGCGTGTGCGAGGCGAGGCGAACATTGGTATGATGAATATCGATGTTTGTTTCCGGTCTGGGTGTAATGTTCGTCTCTGATGTTTCGGGCACCCTAGATACAGGTTCTTCTACCGCCGCTGGTTAGGGGGTCTGAGTGTGATGTGTTATTATTATTATTATACATCGAACACGATTCTGCTAGGAAAAAACCATGTAATCTAAGTACGTATAAGAAACTTTTTGTTTTTCCGATATAGATAACAGAACGTTATCTGTAACTGTAACCGAGTGATCTAGATACGTGAGCCGTTTCGTAATTTAGGTGAATTTAGATAAAAAAAAATACCAACTTACTGAAAGATTTTGAAGAAATCTCTAGGTTATTTTTAGGATATGTTATTGTTGTTTTGAAATACGTAATGTCCTCTGCTGGGACGTTAGTCTTTCTTTGCTATAGCACGCTACGATCCACGATCCTGTAGTAATCTTAGGTCGCCCTATATTTAATGACTAGTCGACCTGGCGAACTTCGTAACGCCTTACATATTACTATGTAGTTCATATATTTAACATATATGAAGCTTCCAATTGAATTACTATTTCTATAAACAAAAACCGCATCAAAATCCGTTGCACATAGTTTTAACATTAGCATACATAGGGACAGAAAGCGGCTTTTGTTGGCATTCTAGACCGACATTAAGACTGCTCTTATTCAACTGAAATAAGCTCACAGTAGAAAAACGTCAAAAAATACATATACGTACATTAAGAAACGAAACTACCAAATGTACCGTTTTCTTTTTATGTCACAAAAAACTTTCAAAACGTAGAACCTAGGTACTTACTCATGTCATATTATATTCTTTCGGAAGCCATAAAACCTATTGAAAAAACATCGAGCTAGAATCAACAAAAACATGAGAATAATAAAATAGGTAATTAAATAGATTATACGCGTCGGGGTTTTTTGGTACGCGAAAAAATGAATGGACAGCGCCGGCGGCAGCAGACGGCCGGTAAAGTTTAACTTCACCCAGTTCAAGGTGACGTCGCTGCGTCAAGTTACAGTATACGAGAGCTCGGGCCGTGACATAATCGAGGCTTCGTGTGAATTCCTTCAATGAAAAACGATTTCATGCTCGTTATATTTGCGATACAACACCGACTGTAGTATAGGAGACCGGCCGGTGAAGGCGTACGGCGAAAAGAAAGAGCCAGTCTGAATCAGGCGCTTGCTAAACGCACACGCAACGCGACTCCGACGGGCTCCGACTCTCCGAGATAATCTGAATTAAACCTTAAATATTAACCAATAAACTTTATTTTCAACTACGACCTACGAGGTCACTCGTGTCAGGCAAGTGATTTTTCGTGGAAGTGCACCCTTACCAGGCAGGTGGTAGCGCACCGGCGAAGCCGCCACGTGATTGTTCTAAGGTAAATAAAACAGCATGATACTTTATTTTAATTTATTTTATTGTTATCGTCAGACATATCGATTTTCAACACGTATTCAGATGCTCGTTTTGTTGAATTAAAGATATCGATAGCAATTAGTTTTGATTACAAAATTGTTAACACAAATTATGTTCTTACTTATTTTAGAGAAACTCTACTTTTTTTATTGATAGATATTGATACATAACAAAAAAACATCCATCCTGCTCCTCATAATTTACCGTCGTACTTGTAAACACTCCATCAAACTACAACCACCCTATATACCGTAATTTTTCAATACATAAACATTCTAAACTTCAAACAAATTAAAAAAAAAAGTTTTTCCTTACATAAATGAATATGTTTGAAACTTTTCATAATTTTTAGCAAACAAATGAGGTCACCTAGAAAGCAGTGAATGTAATACAGGCATGCATGCACTAGACTCCTTTCTGAAAACCCAAGTTCATTTCTAAAGAATATTTCAGTACCTATATTTTCAGGTATACTATACTATACTGGCTATACTTTCTTTCTTTCTTTTTGTTTCTTTCTTTTCTTTCAGGTCAGAAAATGAATTTAGTCTTATTTATGCATAACATATTTATGTGTAAGTACATGAAACAAAGTCGAGTTCGCCCCAAATGGCAGAATTCCTTATTATAAAACAGTATATAAACATTACGTAAAAACATTCATTGGCGGTAAGAAGTTCGTCGGGCTAACTAGTTATTTTATAAAAAATACTAAATGCCATTAAGATTTTATTATTTATATTAATAAAAGCCGAAAGACGTCCACTGCTGGACATTGGCCGTCCCCAAAGGTCACTACAATGGCTAGTTTTGTGCATACGATCCTCGTTTAGCTAATTCATTTCGGAAACTCTGCCTACTCTGCGTCTTCCTCATTTCATAATATTTTATAGCAAGAAAACTTAATCTTAATTTTTTTATTATTATTTTTTGCCATTAATCTTTATAATTGGTAGGTCAATAATTGGTTATCGTTATTGCATAACGCTGCTGTTATATTTAATAACACTTTCTCTACGTTTTTTTATCAGTCAGGAATAATATAATAATAACAGCTATCAAATTACGTTCAACAACGTGCCTACCAACTAATAAATAATAAAAAAAATACCTTTTTTTCGTACAATCGCCCTTTCTGTGCAGGCGAAGAAATATGATACGAAAATTTTACCGAAACAACAATCACAATAATTTCGAGGCCTTTTTGATTTTACAATGGACGATTTGTTTTTACAACTATAATTTCACTCTAACTTATTTAAAAAAAAAACGAAATTTTCTTCACGCTTTAAAGTCTTAAAACTCCTAACATTAGTATTTGTATCGTTTTTGATAAAATAAATGTTCAATATTACTGATATAAGGCTTTTTACTGTGCATGTTTTAAGTTACATGAAGTTACATGCGCCTCAGTATTAAAAAAATCAATACAATAATATTTATTGCAGACTTGGGTGTGTCACAAAGTGTACACGTCATTAAAATTTATTTCGGAGGCTCAATTCTACTAAATAGTTCCAAAGCTACAAAGTTGATAGTGTCAAACTAAGTCGTATTATATTATATGTTACAGATCGCATCCTGAGTTGTATATTCACACTCAGCGACCATTGTGTCCGTATGTCGGGTGTCACACATGGCACATTGTGTGCTGTGACCAATTGATTTAATGTGAAATGTGAATTGAAGTAAAGTCTGGCTATGCTCCGTTGTAGCGGAACAATACGTTCTTGGTATTTAATTTACTAGTCGAATATCAAGAACTAGTTGACCCGGCGAACTTCGTACCGCCTAACCTTTAACTATTTTGTACACGTATTATACTTAAAAACCTTCCTCTTGAATCGCTCTTTGTATTAAAAAGAACGCATCAAAATCCGTGGCATAATTTTAAGGATACATAGGTATATGGGACAGACGCGGGAAGCGACTTTTAGTTTATACTATGTATTGAAGTAAAAAGTATTCTTTCCGGTTATAAATAAACGACAACTTTTTTATTTTGTTTTTTTACTGTAATAATTTAGTAGTTTGTATTAACTTGTTTTATCAAAATCAACGGCGGTTTCCATCCTCTCTGAATCAAACTTCGGCAGTAAAAAAGTTTCTTATTTTTGTTTTTTTAGCTAGAATAGTCGCTTTTTACAACACCAAGAAGATGAGGTGGTGGTATATCAGCCGTTTAAAAAATTAGTCCACACACATGGATTGGATATGCCTCCAAAATTATTTCGAAGAAGCTTGGTGTTAAATACGATCCAACAGATGTCTTCTATTTCACGGTCCCTTTAAAGTTTAATATAGGGTAACATGCCCTATTACGGCGCGTTTTGACGACATTTTAAAGTAGGGTAAGAAATTAAGCATTTCTAAATATGGTAGCTGATATTTGAATTTCTTTTTGACACTCATGATAATTATATTTTCTATTTCAGTTGTCGTTTTATTTATTCTAGAGTGATAATTAATTTTAAATAAATATTTTTTCTGACAATTCGGAATTCCTATTACGGAGGCAAAAAAAAGTTTGAAGCCCATTACAGCGGTAAGCACTGCCTATTACGGAGTATGGGATGCCAACACACGCACGATGAAACATTTTCATCTCAGCTCACGGTTCCGTGCAATCAGAAAATGGTATGCAATGGCTGTATTTGTTACTGGCACTGATACAGGTTCTTCCTAGTAAGGGGCTATTTTGATAATATTTTGTGTATCAACTATTAAATAAACGGCCTCGCGCTAAGAAGTTTCCAGTAATATCATTAGTTTATATATTTGGCTGTATGGGCTATTATGTTCCTTTGCCTGACCTGAAAGGTCGAATAACAAGACAACAATCAATCAATCAATCTACGGCATCGTAACGTTCTCCCATCTCTCTGCACAACGGAACGGAATGAATTAAATATGCGGACGTTTTTTTTTATAAGCCGCGCTGATAAAGAAACGATTTGAAAATGGCAGCCGAACGAATGCTATCTCGCGTATATTAGTATGAGGGAAGAGTTGAGAAGCGAGACAGCCCATACAACGGCCGCCATTTTGAGATCGTTTCTTTATGTGCGCAGGTTATACTCATAAAAGCGTAATTGGTATGAATTTTTTGACATTTTCTCTAAATTTCCATAATTTTTTAATATTTGTTAGTATTCTTTTGACGACAAATAAAATATCGTGAATTTTTTCATTAAAATTAATCGAGCTGTTTCGGAAATTAGTGCCTTTGGCAGACAGACAGACGGACGGATGGAAAAGACATATTAATAAGGTCCCGGGACGTGTACCCGAAACCTTAATCAATAAACTGATACAAACCTAAACTGAGAACTTCTTCTTTTCTAAAATCGGTTAAAAATAGGTACTAAAACACTTCTTCTGAATTAAAAAAATACTTTAGTGAAAATTGGTTTTGACAAAATCGAAATAATCGCGGACAAACATACATACAGGTCGAATTGATAACCTCCTTAACCTTTTTTTTTTCGTTATAAAACTTTAATTTGAAAAAGGCCCGAGGGTTTTAATAATCCTACTATTAATATAAACAACAAAGTTTATAATAAAGGATGTCTGTAACTCTTTCACGTAAAAACTACGAAATAGATTTTAATGAAACCTTACAAATAAAACATATTTGAAGGAAAATTTTACTAGCGAAGCAGCAGAGTGCAGTCAGTGAAGGTTAAGTTAAACGGTAAAAAAAGATGGAAAATGGATTTTTACCCAAGTGGAGAAAGTTAAAAAAAAGAGAAAGATACATTTTTGTACAACAACGTTGACACAAACATGCAAAAATGGAACACAAAAAAAATAACAACAAAACAGTTAACCAAAATACAATAATAAATAAAACAACCAACGAATCATAATCAGTTTTGTATGGTGTGTCAAAGTTGCGGTAAAATCTAGTATTAAATTATTATATTGATGGGAAAATACGATAAAACTAACCTTAGTATACATTTTTCTGTAAGTTTTTTAATTATTTACTTACCTTGTAAAGTGCATTTTAGTTATTTGACGTATGTCAATTTAGATAGGATGTCACGTATTTACCATACAACACATCAAATAAGTAGACCTGCAGTAAAGCTTTTTAAAATGTACGGTATCTTTATGAATAATACGGTTTAATTATTAGCTCTGTAATTTCCATACACCGTGTTAGGATTCCTTACAGCCTAATACGGTAGGTACTAAAATATCTAATGAGTTTTTATATCCTAATTCTGAAATATAATGTTATGATATTTCGGTAATGTAAGTTATTACTTACACATAAGAGCACTCTGACTTTACCATAAAACTCTCAAATCGTTAGTAATCGTTGTATTAGACTATTTTTCTTCATTAAAACTCATACGTTAGGATTCACATTATTCTAACAAACTTAAATTTTACTGTCAACTTTAAGCGTCAAAAACAAGGATTCTAGTTAAAAAACATGAACCTCCAAAATTGGTTTTATACTTGAGAACTAATAAAAATTACACTTAAATAACGAAATTTCATAAATTACATTTATTATACCACTAAATTTGAAAATTACCGACACTGCGTTTTTCCTATTACCGATGGTACCCTCCGTAATAGGCGGAACCCTCAAATAGACTTCCTAACACGGCGGACTTTTGTTTACTCATATTTACTTGTTTTATTTGATTTTAAACGGCAATCAACTTGATTAACTAAGACTTCTTGAATGTAAAAAGTATTCGAATATAGTAACATAATCTTAAAGTGTTTGTTTGAACTAAAAACGAAGTCTGAAAATTCAATGTTCTACCACGAGTCAGTCTGCGTTTGTATGAAATAGCTTCTCGCTTCGCTGACGTTACACAAAATAATAATTTATGTCATTTTTAACGATTTTAAACGTACGAGTGCTGGGTAATAAGTTACTTGTTAGTTTCCCTTGGACACTATGTAGTCACCTTTACCATACACAGTCACAACGAATCATAAATTGAAAAAGATAAAATAGAGCCGTAATAGGACGTGATTTTGACTACCGCGGTAATAGGACGTTTTACCCTAGTCAGTTTTTATAAATTTATTTGCTCTAAAATGATTTGAGATTGCGGTGACAAATTGTATTCAATTCAATTCCAGTTGCGATTCATATAAAAATCTTATATTGGTAGGTATTTTATAAGGTACAAATAATATCTCTGGAATGATTAAATTGAACGCGCACGCGCATTACACGCAATCCAGCATGCGACAACTAATTAAGGTCTGCATTCTAGACGACAGTGCGTAATTCCTTACACCTGCCCATAGATTTCTGTCAGCCTTGTAGCGTAGGTAGTTTCTTTTACAAATGTTTAAGGTAACTATAACTCCAACTACCAAATCTAACGGACGAACGTTCTAGAAGCAATAATCCCCTACATCCATACAAAGCGACAATAGCGTGTCACGTCGATTCTCACCACCCTCGTCAGCGCATTGATAAAATCACACAATCACGATTATCTGCAACATCGCATCCAGCTCCGGAGATCTCTTTGAAATTAATAGGCCTGTCATCAGGTCCGCCAACAACGGCCAATATTGAGGGCGTAATGGACTCGTGATCGATCGGACCAACATCTGTCACTGCAGTGCCAATGCCGATCGTGGGGTGCCAAGCCAACTAAACCTAGACAAATGTTTGCTTCAACTCAATAAAGTTTTATTAACGCCTCGTGCGTAAATCAAGTCTAAATGGTTACAATTTAGAAAATATTTCTAATTTATCATCGTTTAGGGCCGAATTTAATGTTCACAATGTAGGACGTTTACGATCGCTGGCTGAAGGCATCCTTGGCTTGATTTACTGCCTGTGTCAAAAGTTTAATTTTAATAACTATGCGTACGTTATTGACGAGATGTCTGTTGTTGACGATGACCGAAGCGCGCGAATTTCGAGAGAAAATAAATTTCATCCCACTCGTTTCGCTTTGGTGTTGCAATGAATAAGAAGATACAATTATTCACAAGCTATGAGCGAATGAGTCAGATCTTGACTTAACCAGTGCTTCTAGAAAGACCTGCCAACGGACTGACCGCAATCACGTATAGTGAACAAACCAGCAATTGTTTCAGTATCAATGTCTGTTAAATTTCGTTTCATTTCTAAGTATAGCATAATTTCACACAGGTTGTTTATTGGATATTATTTTGACTAGGGCTGTATATTACTGATTAAACGATGTTTTATTTTTTTCCGTGTCATCAACTCATTGACATATTATATTCTACTGTAGGGCATAGTATTTCAACTCCTATGGGATATTCTTAATCCGAGTAAAAACCAGTTAGCTATGATTATTCATAAACATTGTGAAAACATTATTCTCTCTCAACTCTCCCGTGAACCGAATTGTATGTGCTCTTATGGCTTAAATAATGACTTAACCCTTTTCTAGAACCAATACTAGTTCTTAGGTGCATTAAACATCATTATTTCAGCTGAAAGACGTCCACTGCTGGACATAGGCCTCCCCCACAGAACGCCACAGCGACCGGTCTTGAGCGACCCTCATCTATTGTATTCCCGCAGCCGCATTAAACATAGTAAGCTATAAATAGTGAATCTAGGTAGTGGTCCCGTGGCTAACGGTCACGACTTTCATCTCCATTGTTCCCTTCGACAATAAAACATCAGAAGGATATCGGATGCTGTTTTAAACGAGCAGCTGGAGAAATATTTGATGTTTCAGTCAGCACAATGGTTGAATTGCCTAGAAAGATTTCTTTCCTGGAGATAATTTTATCTTTTCTATTGCAAAAAATTAATGCACTGAAGAATAATAAATTTACCACAAACAGAAATAACGAAGCTCAAAAATCTATTGCTCTTTACAATAAGTTATGAACTCCAATGGCTGCACCACCCACCACCATAGAGGTACAGTGGCGGTCTAGGACGGCGTAACAGATTTGTCTATGGGCTCGTGCGCCCTTGACTGTATTACCAAAGAACAAGAGCTATTTTGCAATACAGAAAAACCGAAAGTGTTACGCCGTCTTAGACCGCCTCTGTACTATACATATTTGTTTGCTTTACACTATTTTGAAAAACAGAATATGTTTTCACCGTTGAAACACCAAAAGCATCAGTCAAGAAAGAATTACTTTTTTCATAATTTTATATCTGAACTAGAGTCTGCCCCGCGGTTTTTCCCGCGCAGATTCCTCATAAACACAAAATTCCCGTTTTGTCCCGTTCCGTGGGAATTTCGGGAAATCCCTTCTTAGTGCTCACCTACACTCCCTAAGGAACCTACATGCAAAATTTTAGCCCACTGCGCCCAGTAGTTTCGGCTCTGCGTTGTCTGTCAGTCAGTCAGTCAGTCAGTCAGTCAGTCAGTAACGGAAGAGTTTTATATATATTGATATACAAATAGCTTTAATGTCCTGTAACTTAAGACAGGAAGACAAGATCTCCTAAGTTTGTTTGACCGGAAGGTTTCTGAAAATGAACATAATTAAACACAGAACTAAGAAAAGCATCAACAGCATCTGTGATTAAGAACATAGTCCGATAAGGTACCGGAACAGATGTGTCACAGATGATCCGCTTAAACTTGACGCTATCACAAGCCCACTGATTAGCTAAACCTACTTTAAACTTAACCGTGACTGAAATCGTTTACTGTCTCGATTTTTATTCCTCTCACCAGATCAACGTTAATATATTGAAAATTTATTTATCATGCCTAAGGAAGAAGAATTTTGATAAACCTTATCGTAAAAACTGTAAAACCTTATATTTTTTTCTAATACTAACGTGAAACAATTGACATAAACAGTGAGAATAATCATCGCTTCCGTAAGGTCGCTTTGCTATTCTATATCAAGTTGTGGTTCAATTAACTGTTCACCACCCTGATTCCAAATGTTCCTTTTATCTTAAATCTTTTTTTAATTCTTCAATAACATTTTAGCCGAACCCACAAACATCCTTAAATTCTAAATAAAAAAGGCAATAAAAACACACGTATAAACTTCACAAAAGCTAGTGATTCCACGTAGATAGAGCCAACTAATGTTCAATGTCTTCTTTTATAACCTCGAGCTAATCCTTTGATCTACATTTAAATATCTTTAATCCTCACAAGAGTTCAAACAATGTCAAGAACATCATTAATCGTGTTCAGAAATTTAAAGAAAGTAGCATCGATATAAAACCTAAATCACTACAGAAAACCTACTTATTATAAAATTGATCAAAATCTGTTAATGAAAAATGCTCTTGTATTATTAGTTTTTTTTTGTGTAAAACTGAAACGTTTAGAACATGGCGTAATTAGAAATCCTTATCAGTGGCTTCAACGACTGATTTCTAATCCCGAGTATTAACAAACAGAGATAAGATTCGACCTCCTTTAGAGACTGCCCTAACAAGCAAAGCAATTCCTGTACGGATAACGACACTGAAACTGCACAATGTTATCTATCCGAATACGTGCAGCCATATTAAATTGTCCGTTGAAAATGCAATGGCAGAATATTGCGAAACGATGGCGTGGCATTGTTCGAAAATGGCACTCTGAACTGCTCCTCAAGGCTGGTGATATCATCCCTGAGAAAGTAAGTCACGTAGCCGCAGTTATTTTGTCAACAGTATTATCACTGGAATTGCACGCGGTGACGCCGAGGAGCCGGGAGCGGCGACTAATTTAATTGCTAGAGTTACCTCGGGCAAAGCGCGTCATGTAATTTGAATTTCATGATTAGATGCAGGTGAATGATTTCGTTAATTATTCAATGCTCAAAATCTGACTGATTACTCAAAACATTCCAACGTTGTCGTCGTTTTCATATTCCTGCAGTTTTTAGAGCTCAGCGTTAGCGCGGGACGATGCGTGCTTCCACATTCTAAATCTAATACATCATTTATAATTCTAATACAATGATCAATTCTGTGTATAAGTTACAGCTCTGTCAACCATATCTTATTACAGTTTCTACTTAAAACATTTATTACGTGGTGGCAATGTCCTCGGACCCATCTGTGTAAACACTAGACCCAATGTCTCAAATTTAAGCTAATAGAGCTGCATTTCTTAGTCGATTTGAAGGTAGCGGTCGATGCGTCATTACCAGTTAAGTTAGCATTATATTATTATTAAAATGTTCGCTTTCTCCTCCCAGTGTATCGTAAAAGGCGACTTAAGGGCTTAAACTGTGCGAAACTAGCGCCACTTCCGATAAATAATTAATATCTTTTAAACCGTGGCCGAAATAAAAAATATGCGTGTTTGACTCGCTAGATAATCTTGCTTAGAATTTTTAAGGCTTAATGGATCACCTGAAGGACAAGTACAACAAACATCGTTCTTCTTTGAAATACTTAAATCAATCACGGCAAAACCCCCTCACAATATTTGTTCTTGTGGCAATCTGTGGGGGAGACCTATGTCCAGCAGCGGCCAGAATTCGGTTGAGATAAATATTAACATGAGACAAAAAAAAACAACGTGGAGTAAATATGCTCTTTCTCAATATCCTTTTACGTTTTAGTGCTGTAGAAACTGCAGTGATTTACGAACGAGTTTATGAATGCAAAAGTTTATTGCGTTTAAGAACCATGTCAATGACAATCTATTTTCGTCTTTGCAGTTTTGACATTGTTAGATGCATGATCAAGTCCAAATTGCTTCACCCTTGCCGGGTAACTTAGTTTTAAGTGCTATGTACCTTTATTAACACCATGTACACACTAAGTTGCAATAAATATCTTTATATCTTTATATCTTTATATGATGAAAAGGAAATAACGACTATAGATTTTGGAAACGTCCAAATATCCAAACCATGTCGTCGGATAGTCGTGTTGTCATGTGTTGACAAACATCAGCCTACGCTTCGAAATCGATCAGACACCCAACTTGCACCTACGTAATATGCAATTTTTAGTATTTTATTATGCATGTCAAGTTTAACTAAAATAAATTAATCCACTGTAAATTTTTAATCTTGTCTTATTAGTCTTTTATCAGAAAACGTAGGCAATAATTTATTATAATAAATGCCAGCACATTTACACCGACACCAGCGCCAACGGCGCCAATATCAAATAATTTATTTTTATACAAAAAGAGACCCGGCCTTCACCAAACTTACATATAAATAAACTGAGAACTTCCTCTTTTTCGAAGTAGGTTAAAATATGTAACAAATACATTGCTGAAAACCGCATTAAAATCGGTTCAGCCAAACACGAGATAATCGCGGAAAAACATACATATATACATACTGTCCATGCTTTCAGCGAACCCTGAAACCCTGAAATACTTAAACCATACACTTTTTCATTTTAGGTCTCAGAATATTTATTGTTGAAAAACATGAACTTTACACAACAGAATCCATAGGACAAGTGACATAACAAAACAGAAATCAGTCAAACTAACATAATTTAATAATACATATTATTCTTTACTAGCCAGTGGCTGCCCAAAGGAGGCTAAACGCGTTAACACACAAGCAAACATACATACAGGTCAAACTAATAACCTCCATTTTTTAAATTGGTTAAAAAACTTCTTTACTGTGGCATAAAAAAAGCTATAGAACATAGAACACAGTATTCAGTGGATCAACATTTTAGAAGATTTTTTACCTGCAAACCTATAATTGGATAAATACGTGACTTGGTATATTTGTTGCCTTGCTTGTTGCATGTTTGTTGAACAAGCATTTTATCAAAGCTTGTTTTGTCATAATTAGTCAAACAATACGACGTTTTAACACATTTCAAGGGGATTATGATTTGAACATGTTAAATCATACATTAATGGCCTAAGTATGTAAAGTAGGGACCGATTCTGGTGATTGAATTACAAATGACGATAGACGAATGTTTTTTTACACTAATCGTAGATACAGTAGGTTGTATGTAACTTTACTGGAGGTCTACTTCTCTGGTTTGTTGTATGGTAAATATGTGACATCCAGTCTAAATTGACACACCTCAAATAACAAAAATGCTCTTTAACATTTTATGAATAACAGTGTAACAATACAGTAAAAAAATGTATTAAATAATTATTATAAGGTAACTAATGTATTTAATTTAGAGAGCACTCTCTGTCAACAAACTGCTCTGTAGTTTGGCGAATATTATGTTTAGTATTTTCTTGTAAATTATGAAATAAATAAACGCTTTATTTTTTTTTTTATTTAGTTACAGTCATACAAAAAAATTATTAAAATATCAGTACACAGGTTAGCAATACTTATGAGCGCTATAAATTCAATTTTCTGCTTCTACCTTGCACCTTCCGCCTTTATAAGTAGTTTATAGTATTTTTGCACATAGCAATAAATACTTACCCTGTTATTCATAAAAAGTTAAAGACCATTTTAGCTATTTGACATATGTCAATATAGACTGGATTTTACGTATTTACCATACAACAAACCAGAGAAGTAGACCTCCAGTAAATCTAATTAAAATGTACTGTAGCTTTATGAATAATATGGTTAAATACCAACCTTTAATTAATTTAATTACAGATCTGAGATTAGGGAGACTTATCACGGCTATTATAAATTATCGTAGTGCCACGTATTTTTATACAATCCATCTCGTGGCAAGTATCTCGCTTATAGTGAGGCCCTATTCTATGTATTCTAATAACTTAACTATGCGAAAGCCACGATCGAAATACGCAAAGAAAAATAGTTAAATTTTGTTGCCTTGTTTGATCTAAGTTAACAGACTTGGCCAACAGATCACAGGTTTCTAGCAACATCCAAGGCCAGGCTTTAGGCTGATCCATTAGCACAAGTGTGCTATCAAATTGTTTTACAATATTTGACATATCGTTTTACTACGCATCATCATATCATCATCACAGTTTGGTGGAAGTAAGTGGATTCTTTCAGGGTTTGCACTTGAACAGAATTTGAGTTGTTAGTTAAAATTACCCATAGGGTTTAAGCGTACTCCACACTCGATGCCGTTCACGCCTTACAATTGCTTGGACTTGCTTGGAATACCTATGAACTTCGCGCGCGAACTTAGACTTCGTAGTAGACTTCTGCTAATCTTGGTAGCCATAATTTATTTGTTCAAACCTTCCCTGGACTACTAGCAACATTTTAAAACCAAAATCAGCTAAATCGGCCCAGCCGTTCTCGAAATTTAGCAAGACAAAAGAACAGCAATTGATTTATGTTATTTAACTCGGGTGTAATAATATAAAAGATAGATTTTAATCTAGAAACTTCATAATGACGAACCCAATTCCATGGAACACTGAGTGAGTAGGAACAAACACTACGTAACGCAACTGAAGTACTCACATATAGTGGTGTAAACATTGTTTGTTTGTACAACAACTCGTCACCGTCATTGTGTCGCTCGTCAAAGAAAACATTCGCTTCTGCCCTGACATAGTTTCAGGACTGTACCTCGTGGTGCCAGATTAATGATTAATAATGTACATAGATAATACTTTACTCCATCAACTCCCAAGTTATCGTAAAGGCGACTGGAAATGTCCAAAGGGCGGGCATCAGCATCCTTCATTGATACATTTAAACAACCATAGGTACACTGGCGGTCGAAGATGGCGTAACACTTTTGTCTATGGTTTCGTACGCCCTGGAATGTACCAAAGAACAAGAGCTATTTTTTAATACAGAAAAAACGGAAGATTTCTTCCTAGAACGCCACTCTACTGAAAGTCTGCCAAGCTTGGCGATTATGGCAAAAGCAACAGTAGTTATTAGTCTTTGTATTAATTAGTAGGAGATCTATGTTCGGCAGTGCACGTCTTTTCGGCTAAGATGAAAATATACATAGATTCAACTTTGCTGCAATCAAATTAAAGATCAGCTGATAACTAGGAATTACCAATCCAAATCCAATAGCTCGCATCTCTCTGGGAATAACAGGTACTTGAGATATTTATGATCTTTTATATATTTTTTTCACCAATATGTTTTTAATACAACGAGCTTTCAACACTTTGGTAACTTACTTGAAATGAATCAGACCAATTAAAATTATTACTTACCTATTGGTGGCGCTACACTATAAATGGAGCATAAAGAAGAATTTTTTGTACAATTAAATATCGTGTATATTTTACAATACAAGAACCTTCAAAACAGAATATATAATTATAATAACTACAAATAAAAACAGTAGTACAAATAAAAACACCAAGCACAAAAAGACACCAATTTCGACAATTAAAAAATAATTATAGACGCTAACTCAAGAGTTAAATGATTTATTGCAGTAATTAACTTTATTCAACTGTTTACGCTGACAATGAGTTGCCTGCCTACACCGCATGCATGGTGATCTGCAGACCGTGACCTATTAAGTGGTGACATCAGATTATTATAAGCTAATATGCATTTTACTGTGGTTGCACCCAGCTCAGATTATCTGTATCAGAATGAAAGAGATTTATCAATTTTAATTAAATTTATTGTAGAGAGCCAAACGTCTATAGACAAAGCTAAAATAACATGAACACCATGAACATCCTACATAATACTACAAAGAAAGACATAATTAAGTGGTAGTTAAAATACTTTTTCTTAATAAACTAGTTCGCAAAGTGGTCCAGGGGTGACGAGACCCTTTTCACTAGTGCTATGCTAAGTGAAGCAATACATATGATTGGTGAGTATCAGACGCAGCCATACAACGTAGCATAGCACTTTTCTGGTGGAAATAGGCACCCTAATCATATTGCAAAAGCGGCCGTAATAGATTTAAGTTTTGAAAATATGTTACATATGTGTGAATGAATAATCCATAACTAGGTACCTGTACGCGTGCATTAGGTACAGCCACGTGCATATGAAATGTAAAAATCTTAAGATTAAAAAAATATTACTCGAATAAATTGTAAACATTTCACTGTTTGCTTCAGTACATATATATTTTATGCCGCTTGATGTCGGTCGTCATTCAAGACTTCTAAACCAATAAAGTTTAAAGCATTGCAGATTTAAATCAGCTTAGTTAGTTGGCAATGTGGACTGAGATGCGTGTGGACCTGGGTTCGATTCCTGGCGAACGTAGTTGTGATGAATATCGATGTTTGCTTCCGTTCTGGCTGTAATTTTCGTCTCTGTACACATGTTTTACACCAAAGATACAGATTCTTTCTAGTTAGGGGCTATATAATTTAAGTTCACTGCTGTATAATCTAGTCTGCATTATAGTTTAATACTTCAGGCTTAGATTGCAGAATACTTATATATTTTTTGTTTCATCTCTACAATTACCTGGAATAAATCGCTTTAAGCGATAAGGTCGCCTATTGTCACCTTACTTTATGCTGATTGTTAACATATTATTAGATTTGAGTACAATAAAGTGTATATTCATTTATTCATTCAATTAAAAGAAAAAATGACAATAATTTCTACCTGCTTAGTTAATAACTCTCGGATTCCAGGCACGTACTACATAGTCATAAATAAGACAAGGAAAAAACGATCCAGACCACGTATTTTTTTCGCTTTTAGCCTTTTAAATTACCTTTTTATAAAACACACGTATCATCCGATGACACTAACGATGAGCTCAAAAACGTTAAGCATATGAATTATTAGATTGCATGCATCACAGATCACGGATTTTAGATTTAGGTGTTTAGAATTCAATAATTTATCTAATCGTATCTAATCGTAAAATAAAATAAAAATAAATTCCACCAAAAATGTTTACAAATTCTGAAAAAGATTACATATTACGATTTCCTGTTCGTTCACTTGATGGAATTGAGGATTCCCTACGCCATACCAATTTTTTTTGAAGCAAAGATGTATGGAATATTAAAATAACAGAGAGTTCAGAAGCATACTTTAATAAAAAAAAACTTTTATTTATGGAGTATTTTAGTCTTATAAACCAGATTGTATCATTAGTTTTATGTAGAAATCAACATAACCTCAGCAATTAAACACGCCCACTGCTGGACATAGGCCTTCCCTACATATCGCCATAATACCGATTTCGTGCGACCCTCATCCAAAGCACTAATGTACAGGTATAAATATAAACACGAAACACTGGATGTCCTACATTACATGTATGAGATGCATTATTTGGCCAGATGATGCAACGGCCACCCAACTGACTACCTTATTAAAACACATTAGGTTCTATATTAGCTTGTATATGGTATCTTATGCACTTTATCTGTGGCTTACATCCAAAATGCTTCCTATTCACTAATGAACGGCAATGATAAGTAAGAGAACCTAATTGAATTATGGATGGTAATGAAAATGATTATTACTGATCTCATTACGTTGTTACTTTCTATTGTTATTAAAGAAGATTTATGAAGACAAGCTTATGTAGACCAAGACACAAAAATGTGTAATTCACAATAACTGTATGTAAGGTCGATGTTACAATAAAATTTGATCAATAGAGCTCAATGCATTATATTAAATGGGTTATTCTCGTATGCTCCAAAACAATTAATCTCATAAATTATAATAATAATAATAACAATCACGCTCAGAGCCCCTAACTAGGAAGAACCTGTATCTACGGTACCCGTAACACACACAGATACGAACATCACACCAAGACAGGAAACCAAACATCGATATTCATCATATCAATATTCGCCCCGCCCGGGAATCGAACCCAGGTGCACACGCTTACTCAGCCAACATCACTGCCAACAAGCAACGGAGCAGTCAAATTATAAATTGCATACAAAAAATCCTGAATGATGGCGATTATAGATTCCATGATTATGTAGTATACGGTTTCTATTCCATTTTTGCTATCTACATAAATATACGCAACGAAATCATATTAGGTAGGTACCCTACATTAGAAATTTAGAATATGCGACTAGTAAATAGATTTAGCCGCCTCCGTAGCTCAGTAGCGTAGCGCGTTGCGCCACGGCACGGAAGGTTGTGGGTTCGATCCCCGCAGAAAATACCACATATTGATTTCTCACAAAAATCACGTTGTGGTTGTTTTCGGTTGGATAGGACATTGCAGGCTTGAATCACCTGATTGTCTGAAAAGTATGATGATTCCGTGCTTCGGAAGGCACGTTAAGCCGTTGGTCCCGGCCGTAGTAGTGGTCGTTATAACCGCGGCGACAAGCTGGCCCCTTGTCACGTTGGTAATAAAGCATAAACTCGGCTAAACGTGGGTCCGGCTCTCAAGCTGGTGCCTCTGCCTAACCTTTCGGGGAATAAAAGGCGTGAGATTATGTTTATGTTTATGTAAATAGATTTCATGCTCTGATAAAAAAAAGAATAAAATAAATTAACGCACTTTATACATAACTTTATAACATTACTAAAACATCATTACTATCCCTAGAAAAAGCGTACATCTTGAATAGGGCTGATGACTAGAATCATTACGGCTTCAATCACAACCTTTGCTGTTCATTTCTAGCTCCAAGTTGATGACAGAGGTAAGGCTGAGTTGAGTAATGAACTATACAACATTTTGCATCCATTACCATACCAAGTCACATTTTCATAATGCAAGCTCTTCAAAGATGAATGCTTTAGTTGAAAAGGTGCGTTATGTGTGGTTAAGTTAGTTAGTGTATTATACAAATGAAATCACTAAGTCTATTTTTATGCTTTGACTGTCTCATCAGATAGGCCTTCTTTGAAGTTTTTTCTTGAGATAGTTTATCAAAGTCCAGTGTTTCGGCGTTTAAATCTTCTTTGAAATGATTTTTGCGTCGGGTAAAAAGTAAGTTTTCCACATCTTCTCAGCACGAAAAAACGTTAACAGCGGTACATAGGTCCCGACCAAAGATCGCCACAAGGGCATAACTTTGTGGGGTAGCTTTATGTCATAATCACCACGCTTGGCAGAAGGTTTGGCGATCAAAATTTATCGCACAAAGGACACTGCTGCCCTTGGGGTGGAGGAATTCTATTCCGCCACTATCGTAACTTTTTTAACCGACTTCAAGAAAGGACGTTATCAGTTTGACCTGTATGTATTGTATGTATTTTTGTTTGTCCGCGATTATCTCGCTTTTGCCTGAACCGATTTTGATGCGGTTTTCAGAAATGTATTTGTTACATTCAGAAGAAGACTTTAGTACTTATTTTAACCGACTTCAAAAAAAAAGGAAGTGCTCAGTCAATGTGTGTATGTGTCAGTTTCTTAAAGGGGGTTCCTTTTTTTTTGTAAAAAGAAATTATTAATCTTCTATATATATAAAAATGAATCGTGGTTCGTTAGTCTCACTAAAACGGCCTGGACGATTAAGCTAATTTGGGTTTGAAATGTTCGTAGTAGTCCAGGAAAGGTTTAAAAGGTGAGAAAATATGGAAAAATGGACTTATGGGAAGTTAGCAAAAACAACAATTTACTTTTTCCATATAAAATTGCAAGGTGCGATACGAAGTTCGCCGGGACCGCTAATTAGTTAATAAAAATCTCAGTGCACATTTGAAACATATAAAATTTAATCGCGATCACAACTGTATTCCTCTAGTCAGACGGCGAATGAGAGAAAATTGTTGCAATTACATTAGATTGGAGCTAGGAAAGGAACGCGCAACCAATTAGAAATGAGTTATTAAAGGAAGCCGCCGGGACTGGCATACCACATTACTTGTAATTCAATTGATGACATTATTGTGTCATCATCATTAGAACCGATAGACTTCTACTGCTGGTCATAGGTCTCCTATAACAAAAATCTCCTCGATTGGCAGGCAGCGGGTTGGCGATTGCAGTCTGGCTCTTCTCTTAGTCGCCTTTTACGACACCTATGTGAGCAGATGACGTTGTTGTATTCTATGACGCTATCATACAGCCTTTTTTTTTTGTAACGCTCGGGGGATCGTCGGGGGTATAAGGGGCCCCCGGCGGCCGTCTTAGCGCTTTTGGGAAGAACCCCGGGAACCATGCATTATTGGCGTCCAAAGTTCTTCCCACGCTCAGCTGCTATCAGCTTCGTGCTCGGGGAGGGCAGCGTCAGCATACAGCCTGCCTACATTATTGTGTACTTTGCATATAGGTATTTTGTTGAAAGAGGGTTTTATATTTTAAAAAATCTGAAATCCAGAGCGTATAAAACAGGAACGTAGTAAATAGTACACAGTTTGACTCAGCGGTGTCTAGAAACGGTACCATTTTTTTTTTTGAAGTGAAATAAATAACTTCTTGCAAAGAAACATAATCATGAATATTTGTTTTTTGATTTTGACTTACTTTGGGCTTAAATAGTGTTTTATTGAAAAAAATTACTAATGTCATGGAAAGTGGCGCTCCCATTTTTTTACGGTAAGCTCATCATGATAAAACGGTCCTACTGTTTTTAAAAAAAAACTAGAGGCTGCCCCGCGGTTTTTCCCGCGCAGATTTCTCATAAACACAAAATTCCCGTTTTTTCCCGTTCCCGTGGGAATTTCGGGAAATCCCTTCTTAGTGCTCACCTACACTCCCCAAGGAACCCACGTGCCAATTTTCAGCTTTCTAAGCCCAGTAGTTTCGGCTCTGCGTTGTCTGTCAGTCAGTCAGTCAGTCAGTCAGTCAGTCAGTCAGTCAGTCAGTCAGTCAGTCAGTCAGTCAGTCAGTCAGTCAGTCAGTCAGTCAGTCAGTCAGTCAGTAACGGAAGAGTTTTATATATATTGATTGGGTTACACTACATATAGTTATTTTGAGTGTACGAATATTAAAAAATATAGGTATTTGTGCTGGGTCTTTCTGGCCATATTTATTGCAGCCTCATACTTTCGCCATTCGTCTTATCTCAAACAGGATTGACACGAACTCGAATAAATTACCTTCGACGAAATTTAACTTCATACTTTTGTATCATTCAACGGAACTGCAGGGATTTCATTACAACACAGCCAGGCTGCCATCAGATAATGCGATCAGAGTGATTACTTTAGCTCATGTTTCTGCTCTGTGTCATTTTAGGAAGGATTTTTTTGTCAGAATTAATGAATATATATAAAACTCTTCCGTTACTGACTGACTGACTGACTGACAGACAACGCAGAGCCGAAACTACTGGGCGTAGAAAGCTGAAAATTGGCACGTGGGTTCCTTGGAGAGTGTAGGTGAGCACTAAGAAAGGATTTCCCGAAATTCCCATGGAAACGGGAAAAAACTGGATTTTTTTGTTTATGAGAAATCTGCGCGAGTGAAACCGCGGGGAAGCCTCTAGTAAATAATAAATGTTTATTTCCAATAACTTTTACTAAATACTCATGACAAGGGGTCTCTTTTATAAGTAGAAACTACCTGTATTAAGAGGTCATCCAATACATCCTACTTTATTGAATTCATTTATTGCAAACACAGCTCACCGCAGTTAGTTTCCGACCAAACGGTGGAAACATTTCTCCTACTAAATTATTCGAATGTAGCAATTTGTCTTTACAACGGTACTGAGTCGGTAAGCGCAGGCATCAAGAAATGCCCGGCTAGCCTGGCTAGCTCAGACTAGGCGTCTAGCTCTTGCCTGGGGCATAGTATGTTGAGGCTGCCTCTAATGCAAAATAAGTATTCCTTGCTTATCGCTTCACATAAATAAACCACATGTTGTGCAGTTGCCGTTGTGAGCTCAATCTTTGATAGACTTCTTTAGTTGTTGAAAAAAAAACAGTATAGTATGCAGTAACTCTATTGTGCGTAAGTGTGCCTATATAAGAAAATTTTATAGTGCAAACCTACGTCTCTTAATGTTTTTGGATTTCATAAAATACCAAATAGATAAAATGGATACGATTAATATGCTTTTATGCCATCCTGCCTTCCTCAAAAATCACCATAATGACCGGTTTTGTGATACCCTCTTCCAGTGTAGCCTCATATTGCAAACTTCATCAAGTCATCTAGTACTATTACGGCCATATTTGCAACATTGCTTTTCGTCCTCCATGTGTCAAAGTTAATACAAAAAAACGCAAAGAGGACGCAAAGAAATATTGCAAAAGCGACCTTAATAGCCCCTCTGACCACCTTGCTGGCGGTCTACCTACTTCGTCTTTCGGTCCCAGCGTCCATCTGTTGTTCAAGCTATGTATGTGCCCTAATCAATATATATAAAACTCTTCCGTTACTGACTGACTAACTGACTGACAGACAACGCAGAGCCGAAACTATTAGGCGTAGCGGGCTGAAATTTTGCATTTAGGTTCCTTAGGGAGTGTAGGTGAGCACTAAGAAAGGATTTCCTGAAATTCTCATGGGAACGGGAGAAAATGGGATTTTTGTGTTTAAGATAAATCTGCGCGGGTGATACCGCGGGGCAGCCTCTAGTTGCCAATAAAGTTTGTTTACCTGAGCCAATTGGTGGGCACTCTGAACTACCTTGCCTCTCACAGTATAGGATACTTTACCAAATAAGGTATCAATAGCAATTAAATTAGATGTAGTCTAATTGACTTTCAATAAGTGATATCTTGTATCCTATATTGAATAAAGAATTTGACTTTGACTTTGACTTTGAGTTTCATTATTATGTTTCTCAATACTCTTCGGTATCACGGGATGGAGCCCGGTCCTTTGAGAGGCGTGCGAGGGGACGAATCCAACTCGTAGAGGCCCTTTCGAGAGTTTTGCTATATTGTATATGGATCACCAATCAGGCACCGCCACTAAATGCACAAATAGATCATGCACCCAGAGGCGGCTCCCAGTAGATGATAGGAACTATTGTAAAATGGATGACAAGAAATGGTTTATGGGGTTGAACTGTTTAATGGGCCGGTTAACTGGTGCTATGGAGTGAAATACCGGTACGCCTGCCTTTAATGCAACATTTCACTAATTATCATGGCAGGCGGTGACTCGCTGTCCACTGGGTGGGCTTCCACTAAGTCGCCGATATATTGGCAACGGGTCGCAACACTGGTCGTGGACAGCTAAGGTTGTCGAGAGGTGAGACTGCGGGCAGCATAAGATGCACCCGGCGTTATGACATTTTACACTTCCAACCTGGAGCATAGGCTTCGCTCTTGCTACTCCACTCTGGCCGGCTGGTGAAGGCAAGCTCAGAGGCGGGGGGGTGTGTGTGTGATGACTGCAATTGAGTGTGCGTGTGATGACTGCGTGTGTCCCCCTGGAGGTATAGGGTCCGTGGTGTCGCCACTCACCATCGACTCGCCACAAGCCGTCCCTGCGGTGACTAATTGCAATGGAAGTTCCAGACCGAAAGTACTGGAATTTCCACTGGGCGATGGGGTCGTCACATCCCTACGCCTTCATTATTATTATTATTATCTAATTCCACGTCATCGTCTCCGTAATAAGATGTCATACAATTACACGCTTTGCTCGATGCATTATCATTTACTACGTACGGTTCAAGACAGGTTAACGAGAATCGACTGCACGGACTGCACCGGGATGCACCGTTACAATAATTGCGAACCAATCTAGTTGTAATTAGCCGATTAAGACGATATACGACAAATAAATCAAACGACCGAATGAACAGAGTCTATCTCTTTGATATTGCATACTGAGGGAAAGGGACAGTCATATGTCAGTCGCTCAGCGGTTACTACATTTTATTGGAAAATGTAATAAATATTTAATATCTTTTTTAGGTAATTTTAACAAAAACTAGTAAGTAATTTCGAAGAACTAGCTATTCCCGATTTTGGGAAAGGTTATCTTTGACGAAATAATGTATCGAGGTTTTTTGATGCCAGTAGTGTTTCTAAATTATAAAAAACTTTGTTATGTCCTCAAAAAGGTTATATCGAAATTCCAGATCTTTATCTCCTATAGATTATGAGAATAACTTAATTTAAAAAACCTTCAAAACTCATATAGCGCGTCTTAAGAGCGTCACGCGACGCCGACAAATGCTGGGTGAGAGATGGAAAGTTGTGATGTTCATCTGTTTTTGTTAGATTTGATTGATTGGCCACTGCTTCATCTTGATGATGATTGCTGTGATTAGGTCCTTCGTGATTTACTACTGTTATCAACTAGTGATTTACTATTTTCTTTTCTTTTTACCTTTTTTTTATTTTTTTATTTAGCGAAGTTTATCTACCTGCCTGCTCTTACCTACACTTGAAAATATTACTTACATTGTTTCCATTTAAGGTGCATGGATTATTAGTAGCAAGATATAATAGTAAAGTTATAATCCCTTCACTTGACCTCTTAACTATATCATCATTATCATTTGGTATATTTTTAGTACCAGTATTATTCAATTGTTTAAAATGTTGTGATTTACCAACTCATGATACCAACAAAAAAAACTAAGGACACCAATTGTACAAGCTGTACATTGGACTCTGTTTATTGGTAAGAATAAATGTCTAAAAAAATGGTGTTAACAAGAGGATGGGTTATGCCGCGAGTGGCTTAAACTACACTAAATCTAGGTTATGTTGACCGCTGCGCTTACAGAGTCCAATGTACAGCTTGTTCACCAATTCATATGTGTTTTTGTTGGTCTTTAAATGTGTTCCAGGCACTAGACGCTCTGTTATTATACCTATTTATAAATATATCAGTTATCTTTCAGCTGATTCATTTATCGTTTGGCATGAAAATATTATCTTCACTTAATCGGTCGTTGTCGCCAATCTCGCTATTTTAATGCACGCAATAAATTTTCAGAAGCATTTAAAATCATGCTGACAATTATCTTCACTTTGTACTGTATTATTTTGGTTTAAGATATTAGTATTAGGTACCTTTATAAAAGAATCTATCACTAGAAAATAAATTCCCATCTATTTTTGAACAAAGTTCCTTATATCGGGTTGCGGTGGAGACTTAGCCAACAAAAATCGCAACGTTACGGCTGAAGTGAGACACAAAAGCGTTACAATGAAGGAGAGAATAACAGAGACCAAGAACTATATATATCACTCTTTCTCTCGCTTGCTCGCTCTCCTCGCTCTCCTCTTTACGGGCAGTGGCTTGGTCAACTGCTAGTCGGCCTTCGTTCCTATCGCGTGTCCCACGACACATTTTTTCTTTTTTTATTTAAAAAAAAATATTTTTGAATAGTAATGGCCTATCAGCCTATCTTTATTATCTCAGTTATCAAAAGAGGTTTCGAAGGGAGAACGGTAATGTTTCTGTGAATTCTTGTAAAAAATCAACAACATTATGTATTCTACCTAATCACTTAGTTACTTACTGATATGATAACGCATCTTGGTTTAATCAAAGACTCATTATAGTAGGTAATATTAAGAAGATTACTTTTTCCATTAAAGTTTTTATTATTTTTCTCTATTATCTCTAAGATATCGCGGCCTGGCAAAGTACGTACTGCCTTTGAATATGAAATACATACAGCCATACAAATAAGCTTAATACTTTAATAAGTTTCATCAAATTACGAATTGGTTTTTGCATGTAAGAGTTACAAACATCAATACATACAAACTTTTATCATCTCAGCCTTTGCAGCCGACTGCATGGAAACAAACTTTCGCATTAACAATATTAGTACATTGTAGTTATAGACTGGTATTCATACTGTATGCATAAGCAAAGCAGACGTAATTTGATACAGTAAAGATGAGACATTCTCAAGCCACCTCGCCGTGGGATGTTGACACGAGGAGTCATCCGCACGACCGCAAAAGGCATATCATACACATTGCATCAGATTCCGTCATCCAGCATTATTCAAACAATGGACGATTATCGGAGGCCTGAAGGTAAGGCTTAAAATACTACTAGGATATTTTGTATGAATATTATTTGGGTTTGCAAAGTTCAATTTAAAAAACTTGAAGTGAAATATAAAACGATCAACCAGATTTGGATTGATATTTATTGATTACTAGTCGACCCGGCGAACTTCGTACCACCTAACTTGCTACTATTTTGTGCATGTATTATACTTAACAATCACTCTATCTATTAAAAAAATCTGCATCAAAATTCTTTGCGTAGTTTTAAAGAATTAAGAATCCATAGGGACAGACGCGGAAAGCGACTTTATTTTATTCTATGTATTGATGATTTGATTGCACTTTGATCGAAAAGTTTATTCGATGTAACAGCCTAATGTATGTAGAAGGCAGCGCACAAGTTAAAAAAAATACCTAGGTAAAAAACTGTAAATACCTCTGTAAAGATATATGATGAAAAAAAGACACATAACTCTGAAAAACACACAAACCGAATGCCAAAGGTTCAGACGCACACAACCGTAATCCAACATGAAAACCGAAAGTTGTATAACTTTCAATAAATAACAGTGACAAAAAGAGAAAGGCAAACGAACTGGGCACAGGTTGGTATCGCGTTAATCCCTTTAAAACTTACATTGCAAGGCAAGACCTACTTCTGTTATCTCGACATTTTGCATTGGCTTGCTGCAAGCAACATGCATACCGTGCTGCAATGCAACGTATATAACTGAAACTCCGACTCTACTTTTTGATTTAAATCCATTGAATTGGCAAGTTAAAATTGAACTGTTCCGGCCACGTTTGCCGAATGGACCCGTACCGGTGGGCCAAAATCGTCACCGAGTGGGTTCCGAATAATGGACGGCGCAAGGGTGGTCGACCCGGGCGGAGACGGCGGGACGACCTCGACAAGTTTTTAGGAGGATTGGTTGGGGGTGGCACAGGATAGAGTGGAGTGGAGGAAAAGGGGGGAGGCCTTTGCCCAGCAGTGGGACACGATAAAGGCTACATCTATACCAATATTATAAAGAGGAAAGATTTGTTTGTTTGTTTGTAACGAATAGGCTCCGTAAATATTGAACCGATTAAAAAAAATTCTTTCACTGGTAGGAAGCTACACTATCCCCGAGTGTCATAGGCTATATTAGATTAACAAAAAAATAGGGATCCTTACTTAAACTCAAATAATGTAACCCAAGGTGCAATATTTTTCTCGTTGTTTACATATTTTGACAGGTGGTTTGTTGTTGTTGTTTGTTTTTTATTCGCCTATTCTAGGCAGGCAAAAGAACATAGTCTATAGAGCCAAGTCTTCAGAAGTATCTATATTCGGATACATTCGGCCCGCCCGGGAATCGAACCCGGGTGCACACGCTTACTCAGTCCACATCACTGCCAACTGAGCCACGGAGCAGTACACTATCATTCACATGATATGATGAATATCGATGTTTGTTTCCGGTCTGCGTGTAATATTCGTCTCTGTGTGTGTTTCGGTTACCCTAGATACAGGTTCTTCTTAGTTAGGGGCTCTGGGTGTGATGTGTTATTATTATTATTATTTCAGCCGTAAGACGTCCACTGTTGGACAGACGTCTCCCCACTTATCGTCACAAGGAATAACTTTGGGGGAGGCTTCGCCATAATAGTCATGCTTGGCAAGCGTGTGGGCGATCACAGTTTTTATATCTATTCTAATTTTCAGCATAGAATGCTGTTGATTCAGGAATTCCCTAAGTTGTCTTTTACGATACCCATGGAATGAGATAAAAGATGGGATTGTGGTAGTTTTCTATGTCATGTACATAGGTATGATTCCATAACATATTTTTTTTACATTATATCATGCAACCAAATCAAGATTAACTGGTCTAACGATTCCAGCCGTTGTTGCAATGTCTTTCGAGTGTTTTTTATTATAAATTCCAATAGTCAGCAGTACGGAGTTCAGAATATTTATTAGCGCATGCGCTATTTACTCTCGACAGTGAAAAGTCGAGGAAAGTTCTGCGCTGCCGCCGGCTCGCGCCACCGACCGAATTCACCGACATTCCGAATAAGAAATATGAAGCAAATCGTAGCCGCTATAAGCTTCAGCGCTCAAACAGACGTCGCTGGCGTCACGTGCGATGTTCAGAACTAGCAATGTATTACTAACAATAGTACAGTGGAACAATAAAATTTGCATTTATTACCCGGCGGCGGCGGCGGTGCGGTGGCGACGTGTGTCATTCACACAGTGTGAACCACAGAACAAGGACGATGCTCTGTGTGAACAGTGTTGCGGCGCAGAGGCGGCTTCGCCTGTTTGAGCGCTATGTGCAGTGCAGCATGCACTCTCGTGATCCTATTTCTTTTAGTAAGTCTACTTTTGACATAGGTCGCCGGGTTCTTACAAAAGTTTAGCTGGTGTGATCGAATCACATGAATCATGAGAACCGCAGAAGAACCAGGGTAACAGATATAGCGCAAGGGATTGCAAAACTTAAGTCGAAAAAGGCAGAGCAACATAATATAGCTAAAAATATAGATCCCCGTTAAGGACTAAAAGACTCGCACAAGACCCGTTATTGAGGCTAAACCTGGGTGACTCCTGTCCTGTGTTCAGCAGTGGAAATCTTACAGCTGAGATGATCATGATCTAAGACGATTACAAAAGTTTATTCAAGTAATATTTTTTAAAGAAAAAGCTGTGAGGAAAAATTTTGGACAGAAAATCATGCAAAGTATGTAGTTTTATGCGCTTTACATATTCCTTACGCTCCTAGTAAAATAGGCACCTGCCTTCTATTAAATTCACATTAAGCTAAACTTAACTAAGGTATGTCGGCTTGCATCAAAGCCTAACCCTTTATTTGGTTCCATTACTACTACATTTAACTATAATAAAAGCTTATTATTTTCATGCACATGATTTTGTACTACGTCAATAAATATAGGTTAATGGCAAACTAATGTAAGCGCGATTACGCGTGAAATTCAATCTCACGAACAACTCATGTTTGATCTATAGTTAGGATAAGGAATAAAAGAAGGATTTCTAGAACTATATGCTTCTTATTCTCTTCTTCTTTTATTTAAGAGCCGAGCTCTTGTCCGTGTAGCCTCCTCCACTCCAGTCGTCTCTCCACTGCTTCTTTCACGTCCTTGTAGGTCTCCACTCCAACCTTCTCCTTATCTGCTTCATGTAGCTTCCTCTCGGTCTGCCCGGCCCTCTCCGCCCTTATTTTCCCTTCTATTATATTCTTTATGTAATTATCTTAAATGTTGCATGATGTTTCTTTTTTCATTAACTCTGTTTAAAACCTTCTCATTTGTCCTTATTACCAAGTTTGAATATAGCATCGCGTCGTCGTATTGAAAAATGTAAAGAAATTCGTTTTGTTTAGTCTAAGTATAAAATTGTTTTTATTTTTTTTTAAATTGTTTTGATGTTACATCAAAATAAATGCAACGTCAGCCTACAATATTGAAGAATGCCTTCTGATGAAACTCAAGTTACGCTTCGCCCAAATAGCACTAAAAGCACGTTTTTTTTTCAAAAGAAAAACCCATTAAAAAAGCGCCAGATTAAGACGTTGAATTTTAAGCTAAATTAACTAAAAGCATTTATTTCCGGTCATTATGTAAAATAATGTTCATAATCTTTGGATATTTATTTAATGTTATAGAACAATTCCACGATTCTGTTATCGACACCCACATGTTTCGCTTTCCCATAGCAACTTGTTTTGATAAATTTTCACCATTACTTTACACCTACACCTAGTTGTTTTTAACTTCGAATTACCCAAACAAATAACTTCATATGTATTTTAATAGTATCCATTTATCTCTATTTGTTTTGAAGCTGAGAGATAAGAATTACAGAATTTTAAAGAAGCCAAAACTGTTCTAATGCACAGTAAAACCCTTACTGAAAATCGTGGTTCTGAAACAGAATACCAAGTACCAGGGTTCTGACAGAATTAACAACGAGTGTTGTATCGCATTGCTTTGCTTGCAGTATATGCTGAGTTACAGCCATTTTAGACCCATTTTTATTTATTGCTTTGTTACTTTAAATTTGGTACCTCTATATTTATTTACTGGTCAGTTTTGTGTGTGCGAAATATTATGTCTTGTCTTGTCTATGATTATAAGCTAAGGGTGATTGTCCATTTATCTCGTGCTGCATTGTGCCCTGCCTCATTTATTTTAAATAATGCTGTCTTAACCACGATAACTACTGCATTTTCGCCCACACGTGTTGCTTGCTCTAAGTTGAGTTGGCTACCGTTTTCGCCTACTTGTTACATTTTCAAACAGCCATAAAAACCTTTAGGGCGACACCCACTGCACCGTTAATTGATAACTAGTTCTTGAAAGTTAAAGCAGAGTAGTTTTTTTTTTTATTAGCTATCCCGGATGTTGTTTCCGGTCTGGGTGTGATGTTCGTCTCTCTGTGTGTGTTTCGGGCACCCTAGATACAGGTTCTTCCTAGTTAGGGGCTCTGAGTATGATGTGTTATTATTATTAAGATGGATAAAACTTGCCAAGCCTAGGTACTTATATGATTTTGTTTGTAGTGACAATTAAGGTCGGATCGTCTTAAACCGTCTAATTAGTTTTATAGCGATGCGGGAATCAGCACCAATTGTATAAGTTAATTCGCATGTCTAGCAGTTGCCCGATAATTTTTCTATCTCTTGCCTTATTGCGAGAATTGCTTTATTGCTACCTTTAAAATTTAATCTATCTATATCTATACCAATATAGAAAGAGGAAAGTTTTGACCGTGTGTTCTCATTATTCAATGTAAATTTCCAAAAGTCTGAACCGATTTTAAATTTGTTCTGTCTTTCTACACTATCGCCGGGTGACAAAGGCTATAACATAACATAATCTCACGCCTTTTATTCCCCGAAGGGTTAGGCAGAGGTACCAGCTCAAGAGCCGGACCCACGTTTAGCCGAGTTTATGCTTTTATTACCAACGTGACAAGGGGCCAGCTTGTCGCCGCGGTTATAACGACCACTACTGCGGCCGGGACCAACGGCTTAACGTGCCTTCCGAAGCACGGAATCATCTTACTTTTCGGACAATCAGGTGATTCAAGCCTGCAATGTCCTATCCAACCGAAAACAACCACAACGTGATTTTTGTGAGAAATCAATATGTGGTGTTTTCGAACCCACAACCTTCCGTGCTCTATTCAAAGGCATTTTAGAAATCAACGAACGGTATGAAGTATGCCGTGTCAGCTAGTTTCTAATAATTATATTTAATAGACAGATGATCTTTCGAAAGATTACAGTTTTTTTATATCAAATCCATTAATATTAAGTAAACGATATTAAACGGCCCCAAGCCCGGAAATTTAAAAAGCGAAACTCTATCATAAACAAAATAACTTTATATTTGAGAACGAAACTTAGATCGACCGATAATGGCTTAGAGGCATAGCACTACTAAAGTAGCGCCACCCGAGAAAAAAATCAATATCTTCTAAACTAAGGCAAATATCAAAAATGTGAAACAGCATTCCCCTAGATAATTCAGCCTAGTATTTTTAGGGCATTGTTGTATAGCTTTTAGGTTAAAGACCACAGAAAGAAACTGATTGTTGCCAAAAGTGGCCGTTTTTAGTTGTGCTGTTTCACATTTTTGATATTTGCCTTAGTTTAGAAGATATTTATTTTTTTCTCGAGTGGCGCTACTTTAGCTGTGCTATGGCTCTTAAAGCAATTTTTTTTTTCGAATCGATCTTTTATTTTGTAAGAGCAATCGAAAAATTTAGTATTTGTAAATTATTTAAGTATACCCTTTACTTTTAATCTTACGTAGGTACCTGCCTGACATGACCCAGATCCTGCGACCTTTCCGCGGGCTTTAAACAATTAATGCAAGACATTTAAAAACGCCACCATGCAGAGCGCTAAATTGTCTTCTCTGCCCAATAATTATTGGTGATTATTGAGAATTAACGGCTCAATTTTTGTTCTTTTAGAAACTTCAGTCATTACAAGCTATATTCGTGTACTGCTGTATTAAAGGTCTCCCCACAAGGATAAACTTTGTGAAGAGAGTTTGCCATATCGTCACGCCTGGCAGGCAGGTTGGCGAGCGCAGTGTGGCGAAAGACGCTGCAGCCCGTCCTTCAGCTGTTCCCTTAGTCGCCTTTAACGTCACCTATGGGTGTTGGTCTATGCCACCGCCATAAAGTGACCAAGACCCATTTCACCTACTTGCACCTTTCTATACAATCTTAGTGACTTTTTCTCTTTCTAATTTAATTTCTCTCATGATTAAACTTTTTTCGGAACCTTTTAACTAAAGTAAATGAAACTTAATATATGAAAATGAATTAAAGATAAAAGCAAACGCAGATACGGAACAAGATCGCTAATTTTCGAGAGCAAGGCCAAGGCCGGGGAATTTTATAAAAAGAATCAATTGAAAGAAATTCAGAAGTGGCAGTACTGCCAATAGAATTCCTATTACACTAAATGTATGGCTCATAAATTATTGTTGTTTAATTTATATTAAGGTTGATCGTTTTTTTATACTTTGAATAATGAAGACGTTAATGAATAGAATTTCTGCCTACAATGTAGGCAGAAATTTATTTGCACACACAAATTATATACAAAGACATAGTAACAGAAGAGACTTTCAAAAGTTGTTATCAAAACATTCTCCCTGCTACCACAAAAAAGTTAGACCGGTCTAAATCGCCAGTTTGTATGACAAATTAGTGTTTTAAACCTAGTCTAGTGATTTAAATCAGGTTTAACTCTTTTTGTGGTAGAGCCGTCTGTAATTAGCCGTTCTTGATGGCTATGAAAATAAAAAGTATTTTATGTATAAGGACCATATATATTTACCGTCTTATTCATAAAAAACCCCTAAAATGACCTTAACGTTCAATTTAGTTAAATCGTTTGCTAACGCTAAAATACTGATTTCAAAATATATTATTCATAAACGCAATTTAGGCCTGCTATAACTACATGAGGCCAATAGTAGTTTTTTGCATTTTCAGGTTGTCGCATCAGAGTTCACCAGGTCAATCCACGATCAATCATCCAACAAAAAAAAACAAATGTCAATTTTCGGGGCCTTTGCCCAAGCAAATTCTAGAGAAAAAAAAACTTGTTATGATTGATTGACTCAATTGAGGTGACTGATGATTTTTTGTTTTGTTCAGGCATTACATACGGAGGTATTGTTTATAAAATTATTTAAACTTTATTTACATAAGTACCTAGCTAAACTTCGTTTAGTATTTTGAGGGCATTGAGCAAGTTTGCAAACTGGAAAAGCAAAAGATATTACGCGCTGCGCTGGCCTGGCACAGGACACGGCCCGCTCTAATGAGAATCATCCCTGAGAGGTAAGTAACAACAAAATATATTTTTCGTGCGAACAAAACTTTATTTTACAATAGGTACGATTTATATAACTGTTTCAGATCACATCCAAGCCCAGAAAACTGCAAAACTTTCGTCGGAGCGACCTGAAAAAGGAACAAAATCAATATAATAGGTATAGGTATATTAAAGTTAAGAAAATGTTTATAAATTGAAAATAAATATTTTATGATCAATTTGTTTTTCTTTCTCATCATAAATAAGTTGTGTATTCAGATTTTAGTATTCAGATGAATACAATTAATTAAATTGGGCCTTCTAACTTGAGTAAGTATCTTTATTCTGGTTTATCAAAGACGATCCCATAGCGTTGCTAAAATAGTGTTATTCAGGTATTCAAAATGTAAAAAAATATACACAAACACAATACATACCTACTTCACGATATCCCCAACACCTGCAATGCTGGTGATTTGTCACACACAATCCCTTGTGTCCAATTGCAAGACTTCCTTTACGAAAAAAAGATGATGTCCGTTTATCGTAGAGCGTTCGAACTTTATCGCGCAAAGAAATCCAGGTCGTACAATGTACATTATATTATTTTCGAAGTCGCGGAGGAAGTACGGAGGGTTTGGTTTCCGCTTCTATCTTCTAAAGCTACCAGCGCTTGCATTTTCAAAATTCACTTCACATCATTCACGCACGAGTCACGACACATCCTCGCGACCTCGTGACAAAACAACAAAAACAGCTGATCAGCAGGCGCCATCTTGGCAAAAATCAGTGTTTTAGTGCGTTAAAGTAGGGTCGGACCTACTTTAACTTACGGAGGCACTATAACGACGTTTTAGTGCTGATGAGCGTTTATGAATCCAACTTTTTTGACAACACGCCATTTTAGGCTAAACGTGTGGTTTAAGGCCACGTTAATTTTTTATGAATAAGACGGTTAATATCCAAAGAGATTGTTAACCATTATGATATGACAACATTTCTAATGCTTTTCATTTCTATAGCCGGAAATAGACCCAGATTTTCTTACTAAAGCATAGAATATTTATGTATAGAAGGCTGGCAACAAGGTGGTCCGGAGGAAGGACTAATCAAGTACATTCGCATTCGAAGAGAGGCTGCAGCGAGCGATCCCGCAACCATTAAAAACTTACAACTTTAAATCAAGTATCGGCAGCGCACATCTCGTTAAAAAACCTGTTAACCGATTTGGACGCTTGCACACATATTTAGGCAGCAGATGTTCCGCCTCATGAATTGCAAGAAGCCTCGTTAGTATTTTTAAAAGAAGCGGAATATTCTTCCGTCTTACCAAAGACAATGGCAAAGAAAGCGTAGCGAATTCATGTATGAATCTTAGTTTCAATACATAGTATTTATTATGCTTTGTACGGTTCGTCTAAAAATAGGAAATGCTCCACATTAGGTTTTTTTTTTTTCGGAAATTAGCATCAGTTACGTATTAACATTATTTTTATTATACTTTTTCAAATAAATGTTGTATGTAGGCTAATCGAACATCGAAGTAAAGCATCTTCTTCAAGTGACAGACTGAAAATGCACCGGAATAAGAATAATATATAAATATTGAAGAAAAATAAATCCTAAATAAGATCTGTCTGACGCAACTATTTGTATTGCCCATTGACCTATTGCCACGATTTATGCATAACGGAAGCTTTGCAGTATTTAAAATTTATGATGTAAAAAAAATAAAAAAAACTACCTACACGAAAATAATCGAATCTTTTACACATATGTCTTATATCATTGTATATTGAGATTTGGTTTTGATTATCACACGAGTCATGGAAGTATCTTGGACTTGCTAATGATTATATGATTGGCGAAAGACCTGACTGAATAAACTAGGGAAGCTGTGGAACCTACAGCATTATAACTAGTAATGCAATCAATATATATAAAACAATACCGTAAGGTTACTGACTGACAGACAACGAAGAGCCGAAACTATTTGCGTAGCGGGTTTTAATTTGGCAAGTTGTTCCTTGGGGGGGGGGGGATTGCAGGGGAGCACTAAGGAATAATTTCCCGTAATTCCCATGGGAACGGTAAAAAATAGGATTTAAGTTTTTATGACAAATCTGCGCGAGTGAAACCGTGGGGCAGCCTCTAGTAGCTACTTATAATACAAGCCAGCACATCAATCTTTCCCCACCGTCGTTTAAAATCAAAATCTTTTTTTTTGTTAGATTTGTTAAAAAAAAGTCTCAGCACATTTAGCAATCTAAGGTCATTTATGTAACTGTTGCCTTCTAATAGTTAAATATAGGATTTACGACTACAATATCCTGTAATATTATGTTGTGCCAAATCAACTAGTAGCACAGTGGCTTCAATTTTATTATTGATATAAATTATGAATTTCTATGTTTTATGGCACACATCCTGTGGTTATTTAGGTTTACCTTGATAACAAAAAAAATGTAAGAGAGTTTTCTGTTTTTAATATTTAACTAGTCGACCTGGCGAACTTCGTACCGCCCAGTCTATTACTATTTTTGGCATGTATTATACATATAAACCTTCCTCTTGAAATAATCTATAAATAAAAACCGCATCAAAATCCGTTGCAAAGATTTACGCATATTTAGCGACAGACGCGGGAAGCGACTTTGTTTTATACTATGTAATGATTGATTGATAATATTTTCAGTGTTTCCGGTTCAGGTATCCCCTTGGCCATAAATTGTTAAAGTTGCGACATTACGTTCTCAAAACTACACTACATCAAGTTAGTTTTAATAAAATAACTAGAGGCTGCCCCGCGGTTTTTCCCCGCGCAGATTTCTCGTAAACACTAAAATCCCGTTTTTTCCCGTTCCCGTGGGAATTTTAGGAACTCCCTTCTTAGTGCTCACCTACTCCCCCCAAGGAACCCACGTGCCAATTTTCAGCTTTCTACGCCCAGTAGTTTCGGCTCTGCGTTGTCTGTCAGTCAGTCAGTCAGTCAGTCAGTCAGTCAGTCAGTCAGTCAGTCAGTCAGTCAGTCAGTCAGTCAGTAACGGAAGAGTTTTATATATATTGATTAGGGCTTTCCTTTACACCTAGTGGAAGCAAATTTCTTTGTGCAGGTACAGTGGCGGACTAGGAGGCCGTTACAGATTTGTCTATGGTTTCGTCAGCCCTAGACTGTATTACCAAAGAACAAGAGCTATTTTGCAATACAGAAATATCGGAAGTGTTTCGCCGAACGTGCCCGCCACTGTACATTGAAAAACAATAAGGTATTCAGCGATCTATAGTTCCGTTGAACTTTCCGTCAACTAAACTGTACATTACGTAATCAGTAGGTGAATCAGCAAAGCATTCCAGCGCGTTGCACGATCCTCTCCTCCCTCCCTGGGTGTATTCAAGTGCTCAAACAAAGAGTGATACAGTCCATGTAGATTCGTCAGTCCTTTTCACGTCTCCAGATTCAAATACTTGAATCATTTGACAGAGGATAGGGCTTGTTTGAAGATGGAGAGCCTTGAGGGAGGCCTATGTCCAGCAGTGGACGTCCTACGGCTGAAATGATGATGATGATGATGAGGGCTTGTTTAGCGTCTCCAGGCGACCATTGTCGTTAGGCAAGGCCGTTTTTGCCTGAGTCAATTGGTGGGCACCCTGAACTACGTCTCTCGCCTCTCGCAGTATAGGATACTTTACCAAATAAGGTATCAATACAATTTTGATTGTCTTATTGACTTTCAAAAAGTGATATCTTGTATCCTATATTGAATGAATCATTTTTGACTTTTGACTTTTGACTTGAACCTACGTCTTTTGGTATTAAGATTGCGTGTCCATGTCGTAAAAGGCGATTAAAGGAATTTCCGAACGTCGGGCAGCTGCGGTCTTTGTTGAAACATTTAAACACCCATACTGCGATCGCCAACCCGCCTACCAAGCATAGCGATTACGGCAAATTCCCTCCTTGTTCTTGTGACAATCTGTCTCTGTGGGAAGACCTAGGTCCAGCAGAGGACGTCTACTGGTTGTTATGATGAATGATGACGCATACATATCTTGCTTGATGCGGCTCGCAATTTTGATAGTCTAACATCTTAATCTTGGCCGAAAGTCGTCGTCTTGGCCAACGGCCACCATAGATCACCCCACAAGTCTTTGTGGGTGGTTTTGTTGTAATTGTCATGCTTGGAAGGCAGTATGGTTCTTCATCAAAGAATGCTTCTGATTGCTCTTCGGGTGTATTCTTAATCGCACACGTGTCTTTATTAAGCCTAATCTACATTGAATCAACGACGTCGATGACAAGGCATTTGTGGTATAAATCGCGTGTTTTAGAGGAACGTGACTGGCCTAAACCATAACTATGTTGAGTGTCTCCACGCAAGATGCATTTGAAGAGCGCATTACGTGGGCTTTGTTCCCTTTTAAAAACACATCTAAGTAATAGAGCGTAGGTGTGTTATGTTAAAATTTGTTAAAATTTTGTGTTTTTCTTACACTCTTTTTCTTACCTACGTATTTGTTTAAACATTGTATTTTCAAGTATGTAGTACCTACTAAGGTTCCTCCTTAGGTTTTTACTTACATTTGTAGATTAATGTAAAGAGTAATGAAGAAAATAGATGTAATACAACCCTGGGCCCTTAGTCTCATCGCGCAAAACGTAACTATCGAATAAAAGTAGAGAAGAAACAGTACGTTAATCGCAAGAATAGACACATTTGGTAGTCTCGTAATCAATTTTGCTATAACTATAGCAGTAGTATCGCATATAGATTGGAATTGACCAAAAAGGGTAGTCTGCTCCATAATAATATATTGTTATGATTACGTTCGTCTGACATTATATATGTAAATATTGATTGATATTAAGTGACAGTTGTACTACGCCCGTCCGGATTCACAACATAAAACAGAATTCACTATTTAGGTAAAAAAATCCCAGATTATTCTATAGCTTGCTATTCATATTCTATTGCTATACTATAATGATCGATCAAAGTTACGAGACTCGCAATTTTTGACACAATCGTAATAGAGTAATAGTAGAATAATAATAGAATAGAAGTATTATCGTCAGTTAAAGAGACTAGAGTCCTTTAACCCTGATTTAGTACAATGGATTTCATGAGAGACTAATGAATTTAAATAAGTGGGACAACCCTTTTCAATACCAATATTTAAAATAGAAAAGTTTTGATAAATTGCGTTTGTTTGTTTGCATTGAATTAGCTTCAAAAGTACTGAACTGATTAGAAGAATTATTTAATTGTGGGAAGCTACTGTCCCGGGTGTCATCATCATCATCAATATCAATATCAATACATAGTATAAAACAAAGTCGCTTCCCGCGTCTGTCCCTATGTATGCTTATATCTTTAAAACTATGCAAATGATTTTGATGCTGTTTTCTTTAAAATATAGTGTGATTCTAGAGGAAGGTTTATAAGTATAATACATGCACAACATAGTAATAGGTAAGGTGGTACGAAGTTCGCCGGGTCGACTAGTACGGTATATTCTCAAAAAAAAATTCAGAACGCAAGGCGATGCAAAGTTCGTCGTATCAGCTAGTGATTTCATACACCTGTCTTAGTATAATGTTGTGTGTATCCACATTGCGAGAATGTTAAACTATTTAGTAATATCGTAATATCGTTGTAAGCCCCGCCTTCTGCTCCCTTAGCATTATCCACATGGCTGCATAGACTTTCAGGTAAATCTGCTGTGGTCTACCTACAATATCCTATTTCTGAATTGAGCAATATGATGTTTTAAGTCAAAAAATATTTAATCAATATATAATACAAGATATCACTTATTGAAAGTCAATTGAATCTCATTGATATTGATACCTTATTTGGTAAAGTATCCTATACTGCGAGAGGCGAGGTAGTTCAGGGTGCCCGCCAAGCGGCTCAGGTAAACAGGTATTATATTTTAAGACTAGCTAGCCCGGCGAACTTCGTACCGCGCCCTACAATTTTAAATGGAAAAATTAAATTGTGGTTTTTTTCTAACTTCCTCTTAAATTTTCCAATTTTTCTCACCTTTCAACCTTCCCTAGACTACTACGAACATTTTGAGACTAAAATCAGCTAAATCAGCCCGGCCGTTCTCGAGTTTTAGCGAGACTAAGGAACCACGATTCATTTTTATATATATAGTAGATAAATGTTAGCGAATATAATGATACAAGCACATTGAATCGTTATTCATTAGACGCAGTCAATAGTGGAAATGTAAAAACTCGTATTGTGTGAACGTGTATCAATCAACATTAACATACAAACTGAGAGGAGTGAGAAAGGCCTCTGGTATTTTCTGTTGAAAATCGTTAAATAACCGCAGTTGATTTACAGCCCATTTCGCCAGAAAACAGCACTCACCTGAAGAATCTAGCTTTCATTGGTTTATCGTGTTATTAACACGTTAGCAATAAACATCATCTGCTTAAATCATTTTGAATCTTTAATTTTAAGTAATGTTGTATGTATTAATAATAGAACTATGTGATTATTTACGCTTATAATTGAACAGTTTTTAAACCGCCTTACCATATAACTTTACACAATATTATTTTTGCCAACGTGCTATTTTGAATTTTTGCTATTATTATCTTGCCTATGTTCAATAAAGATAATTTAGGATTAAAAAGAACTAGTCGACCCGGCAAACTTCGTACAGGCTAATAATATGTTGTTCATGTATTATACATTAAACCTTTCTCTTGAATCACTCTATCTTTAAAAAAAAACGCATCAAAATCCTTTGCAAAGTTTTAAAGATATAAGCAAGGGACAGACGCGGGAAGCGACTTTATTTTATTACTATGTATTGATTGTGACGCTTGTATTTCTGATGAAATTCTAACACGACACGAGCTGTTCCTAAGCCGACAGAGTACAAGATTAGCTATTTTCTCTGACCACATGTTCCGTTTAGAGGGATAACTATTAATTTCCCTAGCTACATAGTTGATCGACAGGGATATATTATATTGGATTTTGCGATGCTCAAAAGGGATGGATAGATGAAAGAAAGTACGTTATTTAGGGATGCAACAATATATCGAAAAAACCGATAATATCTATATTTTCGAAGCCAAAATATCTAATTTTTATCGATAAGTTGACAATAACGATAGAAATTTGGCAAAAATGACTATTATTTACAAGAATAACCCAATATAGTAAGATTTTAAACATTGTTTGTAATAATATAAAGTACCCCTATAAATTACCTATCAAATAATAATAATCATTATTATTACTAGCCTATGTTATCACACTGCTGGGCAAAAGCCTCTTTCCCCTCCTTCCACACTTCCCTGTCCTGGGCAGACTCCCACCAGTACCTATAGTGTGCTCCCAATTCGTCGCTCCATCGCTTCCACGTCGTCTCTTGACGTGTCTCGGAATCCACTCACCCACCACGGGCTACGTGGCCGGCCCAGTCCCACTTCAATTCTGCCGCTTTTCAAATAAACGTGTATTTATTTAATACCTAAACACGTTTTGTTTAAAAATATCGATATTAGAAGCACATTGCATCCCTTATGCCATTATGTTTACTGTAAAACTATATGAAGCGTCTAGATCGCCTAGATATAGCTAGCTCGAGAGATTTTTTATTTAAAGCCGACATAACCTTTATAATAATTTACATCAGTACTTTACTTTCTACTTAGTTGTCATTATTTGGGTTAGCTTAGAAAGTAAAGGGGCGTTATAGACTAAGATAATTCTACTAAGTACTCGTCTATATGACTAGGTAGGTACTAGGATACTAGGATACTCTTTATAATACTGGACGAAGACTGGACGTTTCTGATAAGTAGTTAATAAAGTGATTAAGCTTATTGTATGGGACAGCTGAACTTGTTTTGAGATTCTACCTTAACCAACTTCAAAATAGGAGGTTATCAGTTTGACCTGTAAGTAGTAACCTGACCTGTGTATGTATGTTTGTCCGCGATTATCTCGAGTTTATTTTTTAGAAAAGTATTTGTTACTTACATTCAGGAGAAGGTTTTAGTACCGATTTCGGAAAAGAGGAATTTGTTAGTTTATGTATTTATCAGTTTATTGAAGGCGCAGAAATTATAAATTGTGAACTGTATCCATCCTTTGATTTTAAATAACTTCCCTGTCAGAAACACACTGTATGGCATATTATTGCTTATGAGTCTAAATTGCAAATAGTTCAAAGGCAGAATAATGAATTGTATAGAGACAAGAATAATGAGAAAGTTGAGTAGAACATATTTTAATTTCTTTTCTTTTGTTTCAGATATTGAATGCAGAGAAGAAATCATCGTTTATTTGACAAAAATATCAGAAGAAATGATTTTTTTTATTAATATTTTAACAAGTTTATCAAAGTTTTGAAACAAATATGATATTAACAGTTAATAATAAGTGCGGCACTAAACTTTCTTAGTGTTAGACCAGTGTTAATCGCAAGTGTTAAATTGTATTGTAGGTGCTAAACTGTTTAACTAAAACATACAAAATGGAGGCGTTAGAAAGGCGGGGAAAAATTGTGGCGATCTCTGTTATTGTGTTCATTATGTTCATGTCACAATGTAAGTATTTCAGAATGCGTTTTATATAAAAATCACCATCATCTTCAGCTCAGCCGATGCTCCACTGGTGGACATAAGCTGTCCCCAAAGATCCCCACAATCAACGGTGTGAAATTGTGCTAACCTCTCTCAGAGCACTCTTGCAACCTTCACCAACAACTCGTATGACCACCTTGTGGGGGTCTTACTATTTTTTATAATAAAAATTATCATCATCGACTGCTCCGTAGCTCAGTTGGCAGTGATGTGGACTGAGAAGCGTGTGCACCCGGGTTCGATTCCAGGGCGGGGCGAATATTGATATGATGAATATCGATGTTTGTTTCCGGTCTGGGTGTGATGTTTGTCTCTGTGTGTGTTTCGGGCACCCTAGATACAGGTTCTTCCTAGTTGGGGGCTCTGAGTGTGATGTGTTATTATTATTATTTTTATTATCATAATTTCAGCCGAAAGACATCCACTGCTTGACATAGGCCTCCCCCACAGAACCCCACAACGACGGTCTTGAGCGAGGCGCTTCTGTATGATACATTTTTTATAGCCTATCTCATTCATTTCATGATATCATTTAAATAATGGGAAACAATGAAATTGTGGTGGCACAACATAATGAGTTTGTAAGGTTTAAACACAATTTTCACAAAGTAGGTAATAAGTTTTGGCGTGCCGCCGAGTCCGTTACATCATTAACCGTTGTTATTTATAACACCGGTTTATTATTTATAAATACTGTGCATTATGTATAATTTCCAGTTAACTAAGGCAATTCAAAATGTCAATATTATCTTTTTGGGCATTCCACGTCTGACCTTGAGTCGGTAAAAACAAGTTCTGATGAATTCTTGCACTTGGATACCTCCTACGCCAAAATATATATTTTTTGTGTGGTCGAGTCAGACATATTTATTCTAGCATTCCAAAGCACTAGATGGAATTAATGAACATGTAATATCTTTACGGATTCCTGGCGTGGGCAAACATTTCTTCCGGTACACAAAAGCCACTCGAGAACTTTTCGGCCTCAGTGACCATTCTGTTCTCCTAGCCATGCCTGCTCATTGCCACTCTTTTGGCTTTTTCAGTGACTTTTATTTCTTTAGAGCCAGTTCACAGCTATGCTAGCGCCATTTGCGAAATAAATTAATATCTTCTAAACTAAGACAAATATAAAAAATGTGGCAGAGTATGAGACTAGATTAATGTAGCCTAGTATTGTTAGGGCGCTATCGTATAGTTTTTAAGTTTAAGACTAAAGAAAGCTACAACTGCGGATAGTTTTGTTCTTTTTAGTTAGGACTACTTTGCTCAAAAAATACTTAAGCAAGATTATCTAGTGTCATACTGTGCCACATTTTTGATATTTGCCTTAGTTTAGAAGATATATTTTTTTATCGAGAATGACAGCATCGATGTAAACTGCCTCTTAAGTGTGACAAAATATGCCACAGGGTTCAATTTAAGCTTTATGTATAACTTTATTTTCCTATTGGCAGTAAAAGTTGTGGAAAGCCGCAACTCAACAAAGATGTCCTACGTTTGTCCGCCGCAGTTCATCCGGCTGGGGCACAGCTGCTACTTCTTCAGCGAGAATAAGGCGACCTGGCAGAACGCACTCTTTGCTTGCAAGGTAAACTATACTTAACTTTTAATAATTGCTTATTTTTACTAACTGATATGGTGAGCTTTTCCCACCTCCAATATAAGTTACCTTATTACAGCCTTAATAATATTCGTTGGTTCATTAGGGTTTGAGAATAATTTTTCTACGAAGCGGTCTAGTAGTTTAGGAGCCAATTCAATAAAAAAATAAACAATAAAATATTTCCTGGATGTAATAGTATAATGTACAATTATTATTAGGACCGTACAAACAGCATTGTCGTAAGGCAAGGCAAACATTTGTTTACCTGAGCCAATTGGTGGGCACCCTGAACTACGCAGTATAGGATACTTTCCAAATAAGGTATCAATATTAATAAGATTAGTCTAATTGATTTTTAATAAGTGATACCTTGTATCCTAATTTGAATAAATCATTTTCGACTTTTCTTTTTGACTTGGTGACCTTACACATAACTAACAATGTAGCATTATGAAAAGTAATCAAGCAATGTGAAAAGCATTTAGAAAAAATATCTGTCTACCAAGATGCGAGTCTATCACACAATATTTTGCTTTGCTTTCTCTAAAACCTTTCTTTAATAAAAAACCCTGATTCATAATTTATTTCATGTTCATATTTATATTTGAACCTACGATCTTTACTAGTATCAAATTTTAGGGGTCGTGTCCACGAATGGCATGAATTCGGTTATTTTAAGCCACCGATAACGACGTTTTTCAATTTGCTAGAGGACATCAATTAAAATTAAATGTAGGTATCCAAGTGATGATGTCAAACAAAATGAAAAGACGCCAGGAAATAAAATGTTATTAGTAGTTATTACTTACTATTAATGTAAGGAGCGAAATGTTAAGGTCATTCCACTTTAGTTTTACGACTCTAAGCTATAAATTTGAATTAACTGCAATATACTATGATTACATTGATGTTTTTTAATTTCTTTGAAATCATATTTTATGATTTGCAAGTCATGTGAAACGTAACACTTATTTGCAACAAGTGGGCGCCTCGCGGCTTCGCCAGCGCATTCTCCCTTGAAACATCAAATTCCGAATTTTCCCGCGGGAATTTCGGGATATGCCTATGTCCTTTCTCAGGCTCTAGACTATCCATATGCAAAATTTCATTAAAATCGGTTCAGTAGTTTTCTCAGGAAAGCGAGACAGACAGAGTTACTTTCGCATTTATAATATACTAGTCGACCCGGCGAACTTCGTACCGCCTAACCTATTGCTATGTTGCTCATGTATTATACTTATAAACCTTCCTCTTGGATCACTCTATCGATTACAAAAAACCGCATCAAAATCCGTTGGATAGTTTTAAAGATTTAAGCATACATAGGGACAGACGCGGGAAGCGACTTTGTTTTATACTATGTATATTGATATAATACTAGTTTGTATGGATAAGGATTCTTAACATTCCAGCAGCCGGAATAATCTGATGTGCTGCTTATCGCAGCTGCTTTGAATTTAGCTATTGAAATAATCTCTTCACTTCAACCACATTACGATTTCCTGCTCGCCATATGAGACGGAGGAACATTAGACAGACAATGTTTGCAAATATCTATCGCAAGCGGTGATCCGAATCCATTTGAATAATGAAAATACCATAAATAGATTTCAAGACACGTTTAGCGACGGTTTAATGCGATGCAAATCTTTCATAATTTGGCTTCTTGGAAGCTACAATTGTTATATGAAGGTAGGTGTATCGTTGTGATCATGTATACACAAGAGTTTAAAATTATTCTAGAAATTGGACTCCATTTATCTTAGACTTTTTTCTAGGTGATTGATATAGAGGTACAATTTCGTTTATTTCAAAAGTCGACCCGGTGAACATCGTACCGCCTAACAAAATATTACTTAAATTGTCATGTATTTTACATATAAACGTTTCTCTTGAATCCATCTATCTTTTTTTTTTTTAAGTTCTTTATTCAAGTTTTTTCAAATTACATTACTTAATTACTTAAACATTAAGCTTAAACCTAATGAGGTTTATCCGCTAATGTACACATCTAAAAATAACACTTCAAAATCCGTTGCTTAGTTTTTAAGATACATACAGACAGACAGCGGGGACAAACTTTATTTTATAATTATTTAGTGATCATAATAATATCGTATCACACTCATAGCCCCTCATAGAACACGCATTTAGGGTGCATGGAAGCATACACAAAGTCATCAGGCAAGGCAAGAAATATCTATCTATATCCATCATAACAATGTTTTTTCCGCCGGGAATCAAACCAGACCTCCAAAATCACTGTCAAAATAACTGCTAACTGAAAAACGGATGTATCCTTGTAAATAAATAATAATAATAACAACACATCACACTGAGAGCCCCTAACTAGGAAGAACCTGTATCTAGGTTGCCCGAAACACACACAGAGACGAACATCACACCCAGACCGGAAACAAACATCGATATTCATCATATCAATATTCGCCCTGCCCAGGAATCGAACCCGGGTGCACACGCTTACTCAGTCCACATTACTGCCAACTGAGCCACGGAGCAGCACGTATTGTGGTCGATTGTTATCCGTATCCCCCATTTTCTTTTTATACCGACTGTACCATCACAGAACACTTACAAACAAAAAATTGCATTCATTAGTAGCTAGCTAGTCACATTCCAACTTTTAGTAGTCAACTCTATTAAAAGCCGAAGTAACCGAATTCAAAAGCAATTAAGTTAAAATCGTTTTGTGGTTTAGAAATAGATTTGTTGTATCTGGCAGTCTGTCGTGGAGACGAGACCACCGTCGATGCGTGTGTTGTGTTGTGTTGTGTATGATCTGCATGGTCAGACGTTAAGGTTAATGAACTCTTAGACATATTTTTTAACCGACTTCAAAAAAGGAGGTTATCAGTTTGACCTGTATGTATGTATGTTTGTCCGCGATTGTCTCGCGTTTGGCTCAACCGATTTTGATGCGGTTTTCAGCAATGTATTTGTTACATCCAGGAGAAGGTTTAGTACCTATTTTAACCGACTTTGAAAAAGAGGAAGTTCTCAGTTTATGTGAGTCAGTTTGTTCTTTTTGTAAAAAGAAATTATTTTAGATAGGTACCCTACATACCTCTTCCTAGTATTTAATCAAATTTGGAAACATTATTATATTTAAAAACTAAAGATGATAATTAAGTACTAATCGAACCGGAGAACTTCGTACCGCCTAACCTATTACTATGTTGTTTTCCCGGTAAGAATTTTTCTCACCGTAAAAACTATCCTTGGACTGCAACGAACATTTAAAAAGTAGAATTGAACTGACTGCTCCGCAGCTCAGTTGGCAGTGATGTGGACTGAGTAAACGTGAGCACCCCTGTTCGATTCCTGGGCGGGGCGAATATTGATATGATGAATATCGATGTTTGTTTCCGGTCTGAGTGTGATGTTCGTCTCTGTGTGTGTTTCGGGAGCCCTATAGATACAGGTTCTTCCTAGTTAGGGGCTCTGAGTGTGATGTGTGTTATGTTATGTTTGTGTTAGAATTGTTAAAAATTGGTCCAGGAGTTGTTTAGTTATGCGAGAAGATGTACACCTATATTCTTTAAGACGTTATCTTTACTCAAAGCAAAGCAACAGAACTTTGAAACCGTCACTTAAACCTCTCAAAGGAAACATTAAATATAGCATTATGTATCATTTCTTCAACATCCGTCGCCTTCAATCTTCATTCTATCATGGTATTAACAATTTTTTATGGCGTCTGCCTCGTGTCTCCGTAGTTTTCAGTAAATAAGCGTACATAGCACCGGTAGGTAATCTGGCTCACACGGTGAGGTGACCCACAAACAGTCTACAGGAAGAACCATAAACTTTTATTGGGACCAAAATTATTCACAGAGCGAACGGCGATAAACGTTTTGTTTAACAATTCCAGGTAACGCCGTAGACATAAACTTTTTGCAAATAAATGTATACTAAGAAATTGTTATTTAATATAAATTTATACAGCACTAAACCTATTTAAGGCGGTAACTCTCAGTATGGTACGAAAATCAATTTTTTTCTATTTTTGAAAAACAGAGTTACAGATTTTGTGTATACTCAACGAGTTACCACCTTAAATATAATTTAGCTGTAATATATTAGTGATAAATGTTGGTGTAATTAATATTTTTTGACTAAATTTTGAAAATCTCTCAAATTGTACATAGCTCATTTTACTTAGATACCTATTTGCTTAATTAAATTTCACTTATAAATTTTCACTCAACAAAAAAATGCTTTGTTTTTTAAGGTTTCACCAGAGAGGTTGGAGTTTCACTGCAAAACGTGCGTCATTCTCGGAAAAAAAATCTTCTATACCATTGCCGAAATCAAAAATGTGAGTTTAGCAAGATATATCTAGAGCATCATTGGCTCACATTGTTTATTTCGGCCATGGTTTAAAATATCAAAAAAAATACTCAAAGTTTCACAAACCTTGCCCATTTGTCCATCATCCACCCACAAGATAAGCTTTTCAAAACTTGACCGTAGAAAGCTCTTGGAGTGTATTGATATAAAACATACATTGCCTTATGTGAAGATAATAAGCGCTCTAAAGGTCAACGAATTCCAATAAGTGCCGCCACCTAGCACAGATGTTCAGTGTATAAGTAAACAGTAGTGCCTCGGACCATCGACACACTTTTGATCACGACTTTACTCACATCACAGGCCTTCGGTTTTATTATACCTAACGTGCTATGTATGGCAAATTAATACGACTACTATACATACGTACTATGTACCACACAAGTGACCACCTACTGAGAAGGAATGACAATATACAATCCACCGTACATTTTGTTTCAAACCTTATTTCATCCTAACAATGGGTTGCCTGAGAGACATCACTCTAAGCGATAAAGCCGCCCATTGCATAAAAATTTAAATTAAATTGATTGCTTGCAAAAACGAGTCATCTTTTTATCTATGTCGTAGGAAGATTTGATTACAAAAGAATTAGGGATTTTGCGAAAACCCGCAGAGATTTTGACTGACAGTGAACTAAACTTTTTTTATTTATTTCAGAATGAAACTTTATTACCCTCTAAATCTTTTTAATAATAATTAGGTCATAGTGGTTTTTTTTCTGTTGCATTTTTTGTCCTTTTCTCTAAAAAAGATACGTATGATTTAACGCAATGATTATAAGTATTAAGTGAATACCGTAACAAATTAAATATTATTTTGGGGCGATAGGATGGAGGGGTCAAGTGGAGCATTCCACAGAGCTGATCTAACAACTAATAAATATCTAAAGTGATTCTGATATCTGTATCTGAATTCCTAGTAAAGGTAATCAGTCAATGACCGCCGAAACATTTAAATGGGAAATATGAAAATTGCTATTTATAAAAATAAACTCGGCAAAACGTGTGTCCGGCTCTTGAGCTAGTGCCGCTGCCTAACCCTTCGGGGAACATTAGGCATAAGATTATGTTATGTTATGTTTTGCTATTTATTTAGCCAGTTGCGTATTGTAGCGCTGTAGTGGAAAACTCTCAGGAAATGCTGAGTCAGTGCTTTTTTACTTTGTTTTAAGTTATTTTCTAGTTCTAACAGCTCTTTTTTTTGTATATTATGTGTTTAGTAGTTAGTTTTAGTTTACGGGCGAGTTTCCGCAATTTGACAGCTATCGTGCCTATTTTGCGTGAAAAAGGGGTAGCGCTACTCTAACCACCCCAGCTCCTCCACGAAGCTCAGCAGCGCTTTCACGTTGCCTACTGCCTCGCGTAAGGTGCTTGGGAACCCTAGGTACTTACGTCTGTATACTTCTACCTGTTTGCAGTCTAGTAGAATGTGTTTGGTAGTTTCGTCCGCCTCCATGCAAGCCCTACATGTAGGACTGTCAGTGATGCCTAGAGTAAACATATGTTTATTAAGAGTGTTATGTCCGGTCAGCAAACCTACATTACACTATATGTGTGTTATGTATATGTGTCAATAACGTTGCTGCTGTGAAATATAAAAAAATCTCGATTCTACTATATGTATGTACAACTAGTTAAATCTTAGTTAAATATTTAAATGTCCTTCGCGACCTGTCAGATACAATTCCCGTCTGTCACCTAATTAGACAATCAGCATAAATAACTGGGCCAAGTTTATATTGAGTCCAATTGTGCCACTTGGTGAAATTTAATTTTATTTGCAAATCCAGGACCTCACATGTAGAGCAGACGGTCCAGAATTGTATATTTTATGTATGTGTATAGTATTGTCAGCTAAAAATAAAGACCGCACAGTGAGCTTGGTAAAAAGCTAAATACAAGAACCATAATTTTAACCGGTTCACAAGTTACAGAAAAAAAATATGGTAACTTTGTACTATAGAAGTTGCAGCTGTTTTATTCTTATGTTTCCGCTGAAGATCTCAGCCGTTCGCCTGGAATGAATCGCTTGAAGCGATATGGTCAACTTCATTTCATTTATCATTGACTACTTTCTGTGTATTAGGTTTCTTATTCTTGTGTTTTTTGCATGAACCTAGTATAGTCGCTACGCTGTTTTTGTACAATAAACATATCATTCATTTATCTTAGCTAAAGATTTGATTTTACGCGTACTTCGATTGAAAGTATGATGATCGATAAAGTTTGTTTTACTAATCTAAAACATCATCGGTGCGCCGACGCAGAATTCAAACGTCCGGCACGCGTATTTTACATCCAACATCTCAATACATCAGTCGACTCCGTCGTTTTGTACGTCTGCGCCAATAATAGGAACACGGTGCACGCACCATCGGCAAATAATTACACTTCTGGAGAAGACAGCTGTGTTTCGAATTCTGAATTTAAAAATAAAATTCTTCCGAATCATACTTCAATCGATCTGGCCCGATTTAGCCTGATTGGTCAATTGAGAGCTATTTTAAATGAGAGTATAGGCACTCGAGAGTTCTCGGAAGTGCGGACTGATGGCGATGGCACCTAGTCTAGTTGGCGCATACCGAGGCTGCATGTTCATCGACATTGGCACTCCTTCCGATTAAATATTTGCGTAGCTGGATGGATATTTTTAATTCCACAGATTTTCATTTCACTTTTATTTTCCTACCCTCTTATTCATAAAAAGTTAAAGAGCATTTTAGTTATTTAAAGTATATCAATTTAGACTGGATGTCACGTATTTACCACAAACCAGACAAGTAGACAATAAACCTAATCTATATTCACGTTTTAAATACTGATCAAATTGCTTCCTATTCTACAAAAAATACACTCAGACCCTTACAATAAGATATGTACGGTTAAATGGATTTTTAATTGTTGTATTATTGTATTTAAACTCAGTACGTAAGTATGTACTTACTAACAAAATTGTAATAATAGAATGTCGTGTCTCGGAGATTCGCAGTCACCGCAGTGTTCGATATAAATCAGTAAAAACAATATACTATTGAGTACGGTCTAGGTCGGCGTTACACTTCCGGTTTTTCTGTATTGCAAAATAGCTCTCGTTCTTTGGTAATACAGTCTAGAGCGCACGACACCATAGACAAATCTGTTACGCCGTTCTAGACCGCCACTGTACCTGCATGATATCTGCATTTCGAAGAAAACAGAGAAAAAATAATCTCTAGATTTTGTAGTTATTCTACTAATTGCAAGTGCTTTCTAACTTCTGCTATCTTTATATGTAGGTACTTAAGTAGTTGTCGCTCGGTAATTTCAGTAATTGCATTTCCTTAGCCAGAAGTACTGAGGCTTAAGTATTCAGAAGATTTATGACGATGTGTCAGTGCAGTTAGCTCTAAAAATATACTCTACAATCGGTACGCACTGTGCACCAAATTAGAATAGGTACCACTACTATTAGTGCAGTACGTAGGCTACGTACTGTATACATACGTACAGTATGTAGGCATAATTATCGATTTGATTTTTAGTCATGCCGACTTTGCTATCTTAGATCATAGTTAGTTATTATTATAGTATAAAATAAAGTCGCAGTCGCTTCCCGCGTCTGTCCCTATGTATGCTTAAATCTTTAAAACTATGCAACGGATTTTGATGAGGTTTTTTTTAGTAGATAGAGTTATTTAAGAGGAAGGTTTTTAGGTATAATACAGACATAACATAGTAATAGGATAGGCGGTACGAAGTTCGCCGGGTCGACTAGTAGTTAGTTATAGGTATCTTACAGCACAATATGCTTACAAAACTATACTCTACCAATTACAAAAAAAATACAATTTCTTTGAGGTCATCAATCACAATCAGAGATATGATCTGGTTTACTTCACAGACTCCTTTGGTTTTTATTCAACCGAATAGCAGAGGGAATGCTTTTTAGTAAGTAAAACAAACATATAAATTTTAATAGAAAGGTTAATAATATATGGAATAATTTGGAAAAAGTATTGTAACAGCTTTAAAATAAACTCGGCTAAACGTGCCTCTGCCTAAACCTTCGGGGAATGAAAGGCGTTAGTTATGTTATGTTAACAGCTTTCTAGAATTTCAGACTTCATCAAAGTTATAATAATAATTATCGACATATCAGTGGAAAGACGTCCACTGCCGGACATAGATAGGCTTCCAGATCGCAATTATGGTCTTGCCCGACCTCCGTCCAGAGTTTTCACGCAACCTTAACAATAATAATTTGATTCTCCTGTAAAAAAAAAAATCAGATTATTACAGAGACTAGAAACTGCCCCGCGGTTTTTCCCGCGCAGATTCCTCATAAACACAAAAATCCCGTTTTTTCCCGTTCCCGTGGGAATTCCGGGAAATCCCTTCTTAGTGCTTGCCTACACTCCCTAAGGAACCTACATGCAAAATTTCAGCCCGCTACGCTCAGTAGTTTCGGCTCTGCGTTGTCTGTCAGTCAGTCAGTCAGTCAGTCAGTCAGTAACGGAAGAGTTTTATATATATTGATTGCTTAAGTAATAACATAAAACTGTCGTTCGCTCGACCCTGATCTTGATGGATTTAACTGCAGGATTAGAGTAGCCTCGGCAACAGTAATCGAATGTTCGACACAAATTGATTTAGCACGCGCTAGGCGTACTGAACGCATTTTTGCCGCCTGTACGTCATCAAATCAAATCAAATAATTCTTTAATATAGGATACAAGATATCACATAATGAAAATTGACTACATCTAATCTAATTGCTATTGATACCTTATTGGTAAAGTATCCTATACTGTGAGAGGCGAGGTAGTTCATGGTGCCCACCAATTGGCTCAGGTAAACAAATGTTTGCCTTGCCTTACGACAATAGTCGCCTGGAGAGGCCCCCATCAATAAATTGTAAGGGGTTTCATCTACTTCTTCTATATATATAAAAATGAATCGTGGTTAGTTAGTCCCGCTAAAACTCGAGAACGGCCGGGACGATTTAGCTGATTTTGGTTTTGGAATGTTCGTAGTAGTCCAGGGAAGGGTTAAAAGGTGAGATATGGAGGGGAAGTTAGTAAAAACAAAAACTTAATTTTTCCATATAAAATTGTAAGGTGCGATACAAAGTTCGCCGGGACAGCTAGATATAAATATTTTATTTTGTACTACTAGAGTGCACACAGCTTTTCCGGCGCAATTTCAGAGTCCGTCACCAAGTTTTTCATATTTCATCATTTCTCCCTCATAGATCGCCACAAGTACAAACGTTGTGGGGCGATTTTGCCATGCTGTCCGTTAATCGGCTGTTCCCTTAGTCGCCTTTAACGACAGACATGGGAGGAGATGGGGGTGGTGGTATTCTATTACCACACGGCCTCAGACAATAATTAATTGGATTTAATGAAACAAATTAAAGAAAATATTCGGCTTAAAAATCAAAAACATGACTCAAGTTCTCACCACTGACTTCTATCCACCTATTATTATTTGTTTTGTACAACGAAATCGTGTTTTCGAAATTATATTAAACCGATTTGCTGCCTCTTCCATGTTTATATTACACTGCTTATAATTGGCTCTCTAGGCCGAATTCAATTAAAGTTACATAAATTGTATTTGGTCAATTCAAATACGTCAAACCAATAAAATAGCCATATATCACTCACTAACAAAAAGATCACGAGAACCTAATCAGTAAAATGAGTGAGGGTAAAAGATTTGATATTTGAATACTGTACTATTAGTGATTGAGGAATAATAATAAAAACAATAATAAATAACACATCACACTCAGGGCCCCTAACTAGGAAGAAACTGTAACTAGAGTACCCGAAACACATAAATAATATTAAATTAATACCTATCCAGGTTATTTTAGTGTAACATCCGTAAATCTGTTGTTACTAGTAACTAGGTACTCAATTTATTTTGTGTAATGCTGTTTTCTTTGTGTGCCATTCAAATAAATTACAAACTTACGTTTTATGTTTTTCTTTAGATTTCTATTGATATTCTCTATCGTATTTTCTAGAATAATTATAAACATGTTCCCAATTGTCAGATAAGATTTATTCCAAAACTAGGTATACCTACTCTAATAACGATTTCTTTTTGTAAGTAGATAATCTTGCTAAGTATTTTCGTAGGTACTATAATGTACTGAAAAGATCTGACACAGTAGCTGCAGGTATTTGTAAACAAATGCCTGCGTAACATACTTGGGATTTTCTGGCCAAAGACCATATAAAATGCTGAGCTTTGGAGAATAACATGTCAAAAGCCAATAGACGAAGAGATTCTCGGGAGGAAATGGCGCTGGATTGGACATACCCTCAGACGGCCTGACAACCATCCAACCAAGCAAGCCCTTACCTGGCAGCCTGGAGGAAGCCGCAAGCGTGGCCGACCGCGGACGACGTGGCGGCGCTCAGTCGAGCAGGAGGCGGCGTCTATGGGCTGTGACAGTTGGAATGATCTCGAAACTGTGGCCCAAGACCGAGAAAAATGGAAAACGCTTCTTAAAGCGGCATAGGGCTTGCTGAGGGACTTAAAGGAAATAATGATGATGATGATGATAATGTAGTCCCATGTTTAAATCACTAAGAATGCTCAGGTTTGTTTAAAGTCCCCACTTTAGACAACAAACAGTATATCATTTAGGAGACTTTAAAGTGCCCTAAAAATACTACCTCTAAGCAAAATTATATAAATGGCATACAGGATCACATTTTTTATATTTGTCATGGTTTATTATTATTAATCTTAGCTGTCCCACTGCTGGGCAAAGGCCTCTTTTCCCCCTTTTCCACACCTCCCTCTCCTGACCGGCATCCCACCAAACCCTATCGTGCGCTCCCAGTTCATCGCTCCATCGCTTTCTACGACGACAACGCTTTTCTGTTGGCGGGTCTCGGGAAGGACCCACTTGACTCTAGGGAAGCTGGTATCGATGTAATAATCAGGCTCTTTAGCAGCTCGGCTATATCCACCGTATCGAATTAAATGTAATTGCCTATCTAACTTTAAACACCATCTCGATGATAATATCATGAATACCGGCAATTATTTCTAATTGAACATAACACTAGTAGTCGTAGCTGTCGTATTAAATAATAAATACCTTATTTTATCAGAAATCTTTTAGGTATAGCTATTTCCGATAAAATTTAATTAATACATGAACCTACTTTGCATATAAAATTTTATGACTTGTAGATGTGTGTATGACTAATAGATATGACTTTTTATAATTAGCTGCCGACCTCACATAATCATGCGAAGAACTTTATGTAACAGTCACAGGTCTTAGCCCACAGAACGCGGGAGAAAAAAGAGTATCATCCGTAAGGGTGCATTCACGTAACAAGTAACAAGTGCTTGTTGGCGCTGGTTCGAAAAATGTATAGAAAATACCTGCGCGGACATAGACGCTTGTTCCAGCGCGAATGTTAGCGCAGGTATTTTCTATACATTTTTTAAACTACGTGAATGCACCCTAAGTCATGATCGTGCTAAGTGAACATGAACAACTCACGCATGATATAAAACTTCGTATTAATATGATAATAAAGCAAAGGTAGGTAGGTTGTGTGAATAAAATTGAATTGATATTATAAAGCTGCACCTTGCGATGAAGTCATGCTGTCTCACAACCACAACCAGCCACATGCATAAAGAATGTCGAGTAGCATGGCCACTAGCCTAGTAAGTCAGAACGTGACATACCTCACCTACCTATTCTAATTGGTCTCTCTCCTATTCTGTAAAATAAAACTTTGAAAATTAACAAATCATATTCTAGAATATGAAAGTTAAGAGCGCATTGTAATGGATTCCTGAAAATCCTACAGGAAGGAACAGCATGCGAAATTTGTCTAATGCGGCCTAACATAAAAACCAAACACATAAATCATACAATATTCTGCCGTATACCGCTTATATGAAAGCACACTAAAAAAAAATGTATTAAGATTTTTTCATCTCAAATATGATACCTACGCAATGAAGATGAAACGAAAAGTGAATCTTAGCGGCCGACTTTCCAACGTTTGCTCTACATAATCGCAATCAGTGTTCGCATATTCAATGAATGAGTAAATGAGACGGGCGAGTCAACACCGAGAATTATGATGAATTAACCCATATAGCCCAGATCTGAGGACGACGATGTGGCGCCGCCGCATGACGCCATTGTTAGCTTACATAGTCGTCACGCACGTAGTACCTAACCAATGTAATACTACTATAATATATCCTATACAATTTAATAATAAAAGATGTGGTATTCATAATAAAACTGAAATTCTTTTCTGAAAGTTCGCAATAAAAAAGAGAATCCGCATCTTTATAAAGGTGATTCTGACAAGTCTGTATATAAATCAAAGTAGGCATTCCGCTCACCATGCCCTTTAATTATACAACTTTGGCCGAAATATTTAAAAATTAATTGCTGTTCGTTTGTCTCTCTAAAATTCAAGTCTTAGTCCAGGGAAGGTGCAAACGATGACAGAATATGGGAAATGCACCATTTCACGCTTAAGAAGTCACAGGCAAAGCTATATCGAGTCGGTCGTCAACTCGCAAGCTTGAGACTCGAAATTGTTTGCGATTTGGCACCTTGTTATTTAATTATTTTTTTTCGTCTTCAACTCGCAAAATATACAAAGTACAGTTCGCCACAAACGTACAAAATTAATTATTTTATTAATATTATGAATTTTAATAAAACCAGATTACATTATTTACGAAAATCTCTTTTAATGGATTTGTAAAGATAATAATGTAATTGTTGGAAACTTAATATGTTATTTTTTTTTAGATTGTCATGTGCACGGGTTACCTATTCAACTGGATATAACCTGTTCTTTACTGTCGCACTTTAGATGATTGAGAGAGAAAGAAATAGTGGTTTTATCGTCATTGGCTAGGTAACATATAAAACGATGCACTGTTCTTGCATATTTGCCCGAAGAAGCTGTCGATAGTGGTTGGTTATATATATTATCATCATATCGCTAAGACCAATAGATGAAAAGTAAAGAAATATGATTATTTTAGATGGCTATAAGCCCAATGCCTATCTATGCTTGATATTTTTAATTGTTGAATAATAGATGTGAATAAAGTTAGAAATTAAACTATGCTTTCTTTGTTGTGACTGATTTATAAATCATTTATCAATTTGCCATTTAGCTATACTCTTGTATCTATTTACTATTGACTCTACTATATATAAAAAAATGAATCATGGTTTGTTAGTCTCGCTATAACTCGGGATAGGCCGGGCCGATTTAGCGGATTGTTTAATTTCCAATCGCCATGAAGTTTTAGTATGTTACTAACATTATAAAAACTAGGTGTGTACGTTTTTTTTTTAAATTAGCTATAGATTCAGGCTTATAGGCCCCTGAAATACTACAGAGATTTTGTGATAAAAAATTGGTCGGATAAAGTTGTTTGTTTTATGAAACCAATGCATAGTTAAAAAAAAGGAAAACGTTTAAATCTAGATTATTTATTGCTGAAGCGATGGACATCAAAATGTTAATTTTTATCAAAGAAACACGTTTTCCCGGAAACGCAAATGTCATCAAAAAAATTAGCTCTCTCTCTGTCGCATGGTTGCGCTTAGGGGGCGACAGCATGAGTTTTTCTTAATATTTTTTGTTCCTATATTTTGCTTTATTTTAAAGTCACATAGTTTTGTGGCTAACTGTACTAAAATACATGTACTTTGTAAAGTTTGCAAGTTGACGACGGAAAAAAATTATTAAATAATAAGGTGCCAACTCGCAAACAATTGCGAGTCCTAAGCTTGCGAGTTGACGACCGACTCGCTATATCAATTAAAACCCAATTTTCTGTAATAAAACACTGTGTGCTTATCGATGCGATTCGATTTTTTTATTTCGTTCGACTCATGTTACTTTTGGATAATTGTTTGGTCTGGTGAGATATAGTTTAACAAAGTTTTTGATTTATTACAGACAAGTCAATAATAACCAGTAAATTTATGATAAGGGTCACCGATACACATCTTTCATAGAGCTATTAATAAGGGTACTTACGCGGCTTAAATGCCGACCTATTGAACGTATAAGAGATCAATAAAAATATCAATCACAATTTAAAAGGTTCAATCAAATATCAAATTTAGGCGGCGCTTGCTATCATCGAGTGGCCCTTAAGTGACATTCGATGACAGATACTTTAAATAGAGCCGAATATAGTTGCTAAGTACGCAAGAGTTTTGTAAAAATTTTTCTTTTTATATGATCACATTACCCTTTTATATACGCCCATTGCCCTTTTATATATTTAGAAATACCTAATAAAATAAAGTGTTCACATTCTACTCTCACACATTAATAACTTTTTATTATGAAAAAATCAGAATTCGGTTGCGATAAAAATTCCTTTTGAATTTTGTATTTCTGCTTAAAGCGATTAAATTCAATATTGAAATTTACATTAACATATAAATGAAAATATATTTTTCAATATAGGACACAACAAGCTTTAATAATTAATCAAGGAATCAGTAACCTATCTTACATGAGGCGAAATGGTAAAGCTTTCGACCCTAATGCAGTTCAATTTGTTCATCTTCAAGGGCTCATCTTGGGCACAACACTTTTAAAACATATCCACCGTCATGTCTGAAAGTGTGAAAGACCACGAATGAAAAAAATTAGTTCATGGAAATAGTCTAAAACATTGTATAGTAAAAGTTTTCTAGTTTTCCAGCATTTTGACACTACGTACGTGACTCGAATAAAATATTCGCGACCTACAAACGCCCCTGAGGCCTGCCAACTAGGTTATTGACTGACATCTCGAATAATGTCTTTAAAACTAGTGCATTTACTGCTTGTAATGTATGTAATTAATTGTAATAAAGAATTATGCAGGTATTGTCTATGTTGTCGCTGAGATAAACCAGCTAGAATAGATCTCGAGTGACCCCTTTGCCAGCAGCCGAGGTGGACACCGGCGGGGTTTTAGTGGGTGCCAACCCCACATAACGTGGCGGCTCCCCCCGGGTTTGCAGAGTACTCGTTAGGAGTTTCCCCGCCTAAAAAAATAATATCTATTTTCAAATGCTTCTTTATGAGTTATACTATAGATACATATATTAAGCAAGCACCGAACAGAATTGTCGTATACTTACGATAGGTAGGCGATCTATTCTATTAATATGTATTCAGTGCTATTCAGTGCTATCAATATATAAGTTGGTTGCTTTAAACGGTTGCTGAAACCGGAACAATAAACAGGTAAATCAGCAGCAGCCACCCGGCGATAAAGATTATCTAAACTTATTGGACAAACGCCAGTTGTGGGCGCGAGTGGGGTACGCTGAACTTGGTTGCTTATCTGATTTAAATAATTGATTGTATTTTGGTATTAGGTATATGTGACAAAATATTCTTGAGAGAAAGGCTTTTTTTATCAGCCAACTATCCTTATAATAAAATTATGAAAACCTTCAGTGACTTCAGTTGTTGTCTGTGCTGTGCCCTAAGTTTTCTAAATATGTATTATGAATGAGTGCTATACTATAGTTTTATTTTAAAACTCAGCTCCGCGAAAGTATTGGAGAAATAAACAATGAATCTAGCAAGCAATTTTAGTGTTACAGCTGTTTCTTCTTTCATAAGTTCAAAGATAAACTAATGACGGTGCTTTTTTAAAGATATCTTAGAATTTAAATTTTGATATGATACATCGGTAGGTAATTGGTTTTTATTCATCACCCAGACATTTTGTTTGCTTATTATTATGAGCTTTTACATAGCTTTTTAGAGCACTTCAAATAGCCTGACTTAGATACGAATACTGGACATTTTAGTTGGTAATACTTGTGTAACTGTTGCTATATTTTATCTCATTAAAAGCAACCCTATAATTGTATTAAAATCCATCAATTTGTTTGTAAGCCCATTTCAGAAGCTTCGTTTAAATTAGATCTAAATTTATACGTTTCGCATCATTTCATTTTGGAACGCTGGCAAACATCTATTTTAATAAATCTCTAATAACCTGATCGATTTATTGTCTCCGTTCACATCACAACAGGAAGAATCATTAAAACCGATCGGGAGCTCGGACGCGCTAACTACGCTGCTACTTCTTAGAAAATCTATTTAGGACCGGCTCACGCTTTGATGATCCCTATTATACCTGAGAATATGCAGTAATTAACTCCAAATATGTAAATATACTACGTCATTACCGTGATTAGAATCCGGCTAAGCCTAGTTTCAAACTATTTCAATGGACAATATAGTGAGGTGGTCTCAGTGAGCAAAGATTATACATTCAAGGCGCATTCCACGCAACATTGGTAATGGATGGTTGTGAGTGAACCCATGATAACAGGTCCGCGATGGAATATTCATCGGGACAATCCTACCTTCTCAATCTTCCAACATGATCGCGAAGTTTGTCAGATTTTCTATACAAGACCGTGTGGTTTAATTTAAATGGCCGCATACTGGTTGATCTTTTATTCTTTATATGTTTTGAAATATGTATATCCAAGGAGTTAAGAGAATTCTACGTGAATAAAAACATAAACCTTTGTTTTGTATATTTTCTAGACTTAATTACTGTAAGTAAACATACGATTTGGTAATCTGGGTACCTAATATTATAAAGAGGAAAGATTTGATGGTTGGCCTTATCAAATAGGCTGTGAAAGTAGAATCATAACATCTATGCCTATTTTCAAAAAAGGAAGAGATCAATACAAAAACTACATTCTAGCGGTAAGAGCCAGTTTGGTGTAATGGTAGAGCCTAAATTTTAATGATAAAGCCCCCTTTGTCATCTTGTGATCTTTGTTTGTTTTTTTTACTTACTTCGATATGAATTCGCACGTATGTTTATGTAAAGAAGAGTTTTAGAGAGAGGAGAGGTTAACAAAGCTCTAGGAACACAAATCTATCATCATTCAACTAACGCTGACTAACAAAGGGCCGCGGCTGTTAGTATTCCTAGAAGAATTACAACATCAATATCAAGTCACCAGCAACTAACTAACGCCCCGGTTATGGTATCAAACGATTCGCTAACTAGAAATTATTATACATTGTCGATGTAAGCTTTTTTAATAAAAGAAGACATGAAAATGTAAAAAATAACCCTATTTTGGCAGGGGTCCTAAAAACGCTTTAGATCAGAAGTTTCCATATTTTTTTTTCTTGTTTTAGACTAATCTCAGAATACATCAAAATTTTTCTCTTTTCGGTTGAAGCCTTGCAGCTAAATTACTTTCTAACGTATTATTTCCAAACCTTAGATAGATAGACCTTTTTGCCACGCCAACTTAGACATCCGTCGAGTCTTCTGTAGGTGTTCCACCTGGACCACTTTGGAAACTAACTAGCTAGAGCTTTGATCATATTGAGCACAGAATCATGGTGCCCTTTATATATACCCATGGAGGTAGAAGGTATAGTAGCTACGCTCTTTAGCTTTAACCTAAGTTCTTTTAGCCTTTAGATTTTACTAGCTGTGTTACCCGCGGTTTGTTACCACAGTATAAAGTAGCGTATATGGTAATCCAAGGTGTTAGCTAAATCCATACCAAATTTTATTGAAATCGCTTCAGCCGTTTGGACGTGAAGAAGTAACAAACATACACACTCACACACTCACAAACTTTCGCATTTCGTGTGATACATTGGTAATCCGTGTCCAAATTAACACTTGAAAGTACACAAATTCGAACTAAGTACCTAAACAAACTACTGTTACTTGACAGTAGACTCCTAATACTGGCCATATAGATTCAGATAGAATAGAAGTGGGACAATTGGCAATAGAAACTCGTGCGATATTCCTGATTCGATGAATGCACGAAGGCGCTACTTGACTACTGATCACATCAGTGACTAACAGATTGCATTATATTTCGAAAATGATCTCATTCTTAGCTGACCAGTCCATATGCGACATCCAAATGTTATTTGAGTCATTAGAATCCTGTTTACGAAGCCGTTTTCCCACGATCAGCATGCAATTTTGAATTAACTTACCTACTGGTTTGCTTACAATAAAAAGAATCTGAAACGAAGTGCAGTCACATTTAGTCATAAAGTCCCTTTCTGTGTCATCACAACTGAAATACGAAGACTGTTGGATAGAGGTCTCCATCCAATCTGTGAGGGACACACCTCGGACAATTCAGCCGAAACTCGTGTACGTGCACGTACCATGCTTGTGTAAGTGAGATAAGACGTGCGACGCTGCTTTATTTGTACTGAGCGGTAATTGAAAGGTAGACGAGAGCAGGGCAGCCGCAATTGCTAGAGGTCCTTCCCAAAATCGCCAAGACGGCCGCCGGGGGTTTTAGTGAATGCGAGCCCCACATACCCCCGACGCTCCCCCGAGCGTTGGTAAATGCGATAGGCATAAAAAAAGGGAGGCAGGGAGTGCACATACTGTACGTAGTACTTATTATACTGTGGATTGGCAAAGGAAAAACATAAAGAGTGTCTTTCGCTCTCTTGCTCTCTCTTGGTGGGCAGGCGGGTTTGCGATCGCAGTGTGTTTCTTAAAGTTTTTCAACAAAGGGTGCTTTCTGAGTAAACTTTAAAAAGCGGTTTATATGGAAAGAAAATCTCAAAGCGATAAGGTCGCCTTTTGTCAACTTTGAGATTTATTTAAGTGAGAAGAGGTAGAGGTAGAGTTAGAGGATTCCTTCAATCACAAATTTTGTTAAACGTTTTATACATAATTTATTTTGAAACATAATTGGATACTTGAAGATGCTTATTTTAGGACAAGAAGATAAACCATATTTTAAATGGGTTGGCCTTTACACAGTAATGTGTGTTCATTGTTGGACTCTCCGTATTCTATAGAACAATAGTTCACGGTCGGTAATGTTTTGTGCCAACACCTAATCTTGAAATAAAGTACCTATTTTGCCTACTACAATGTAACAGTACCCACATACAATATGTATAATAGTCGATGAAATTTTTAGCCATAGGTACTAACTAACTAGCTATGCCCGCAACTTCGCCCGCGTGGAAAAGTCACTTTTCCATATTTACACATCGTCGTTTAAACCTTCCCTGCCGTCCTCCCGTCTGCGACAAACATTCCACAACTATAATCAGCTAAATTGGGTCATCCGTTCTCAAGTTTTAGGAGTAAGATCGAATTCGTCACCAGTTTGAATTGGCATCCTAAAAAAATAGTTCGCATTCGCACCGAAAATAAACATAATTGAATTCAAAGGTGCAACTTGCCACATCCTTACATTTTTCGCTCTTACAATAATGGGCGAACAAACTTCTATAAGGGCAATGACGAGTCGAAACTACAAAAACAGACATTTTAAAAATTTATTATTGACCGTGACCAATTCGAACTGAATGTATGGAATGGAATTTATAGTTATGTGCCAATTCGAAGTTGTAACCAATTCGCACGAACCCAGGGGCTCAAGTTTTTTAACTAAAAACGATCGACTCATAATTGCCTTGTTAGCGACTTCGTTAACCATTGCTATTTTCTTTAAGCGTGCAATTCAAATTGCTTTTGTTAAAGCGGCAATGGTAAACGAAGTCGCTAACAATAAGAAAATTACGAGTCGATCGTTTTTAGTGAAGAAACTTGCCCTCCAGTTTTAGCGCGACAAACGAACATCAATTGATTTTTGTATGTAGAGATTTGGGACGCGGCTTCAATTTATTATTATTCAGTCTGTCCTAAACAAGTTTTGTTTATTTAACTAGCGTCCGTTTCCAACGTTAATTACAGAAATAAGGTTAGGAAGTTACCAAAACATTGTTTTTAATAGTTGCAGGTTTATTTAGGCTGCTCCGGTAGCTCAGTTGGCAGTGATGTGGACTGAGTAAGCTTGTGCAACTGGGTTCGATTCTCGGCGGAGCGAATATTGTTATGATGAATGTCGATGTTTGTTACCGGTCTTGGTGTAATGTTCGTCTCTGTATATGTTTTACAAGATACAGGTTTTTCCTAGTTAGGGTATCTGAGTGTGATGGGTTATTATTATTATGATGTTAATCGTTCTCTTGAAACCGGGATAGAGCCCAGTCCTTTGAGAGGCGTGCGAGGGGACGAATCCAAGAGGAGATCCTTGTAGAGGCCCTTTAGAAAGTTTTACTATTATTATTTTAAAACCCATTTCTCATTTGTTTCAGGATAAGGACAGCAATCTGACGGTACCTGCTCGATGGGAGGATAGAAATTTGAGGAACTATCTGAACAGGCCTGATGTTTGTAAGTAACTTCAACATTCGATTTTCCGAGCCGTTTGATGGGCGCCCCTGAACCACCTCGCCTCTCACAGTATAGGATACTTAACTAAATATAAGATACAACTAAGTAGGTAGTAATTGACTAACAATAAGAGATAAATACCTTGTATCCTATCTTTACCAATATTGAAAGATTTATTTGTTTGTTTGTTTGTAACGAATAGGCTCCGGAAATACTGAACCGATTTGAAAAATTGAAGGAAGCACTGGTAGGAAGCTACATTAACCCCGAGTGTCATAGGCTATATTAGTTTTTTTTTTTTTAAATAGGGATCCTTACCTAAACTCTAATAATGTAACCCGAGGTGCAATATTTTTTCCGTTATTTACATATTTTGACATGTGGTTTTTTTGTTTGTTGTTGTTTGTTTTTTATTCGGCCATTCTGGGCAGTCAAAAGAACATAGTCTATAGAGCCAAGTCTTTTGTACTACTTATCTTATATTCTATGGAATAACGAAGTAAGCCGGAAAAGCTTGTATTGAATAAATCATTTTTCATTTTCATTTTTTGACTGTAAAATATAAATTTTAAACAAATGCCTCCGTGTAAGGACGGTATTTTGACTACAGCCGTACCTAATACGACGTTTTAACCTTATTTGAACAACAAAATCCATTTAGTTCATTGTTTCTACATTATATTCATAATATGGTTATCATTCAACATTATCATGGTCTAAGTCCTATTGGTCTAGTTACCTACCAAACCTTGCCTTCAGTGGTATAATGAAATATATGTATAGAGCTGATTGGGAAATAAAAAGTTTATTATGGATAATTTCTTTTTTACAAAAAGAGACCCGCCTTCAAAAAAATTTACACATACACAACCGGTTACCTGGAAGAAATTGCTTAAAGCGATAACGTCGCCTTTTGTCACCTCACTTATATATTGTTTTGTGTTTATTTGAACAATAAAGAGATCATTCATTCATTCATTCATTCACTCATGCACAAATTGATATCATCATTTTTTGAAGTAGTTTACACACACAGGCACAGGTATTCGTACTTAAAAGGAGATCCCAATTTTGTAAATAATGTTGTGAAAAACGAAATAAAGATTATTATTATTATTATTATATTATTAGTTTAAAAAAGGTAACATGTTCGTATCCCTGTATTTCCAGCAAAAGCATCCCGCTGGATCGGCGGCATCTACGACGTCGGCGCGCGCGCATGGAAGTGGGGCGGCGAACTGCGCCAGATGCGATACCAGTCCTTCTCGAAAATGAAGAAGTTGTCGCCCCAAGAACTTCAGTGGCACTGCATATCCATGATTCCTGAGTTGCTCTACAGGTGGGTCTATGTTTTTATACCGAATATTTTTTTAAAGACTTTCAATGAACTCCTGCCGTGGCTACATAGAATACTACCACCCCACCCTTCCTTTGTTTTTTGCCATGTCAGTGGAGGCCTATGTCAAATATTTGACGTCTCTCGGTTGAGATAATAAAATTATTAATATCTTTAAGAGGAAGAGAGAGAGGTAAGAGGTTACACTGTTATTCATAAAAAGGTAAAGAGCACTTTAATGATGTATTTACCATGCAACAAACCAGAGAAGTAGACCTCCCGTAAAGCTAATTAAAATCTTCTGTGTCTTTATGAATAATATGGTTAGTCTTGTAGTGCACATAATGAATTTCAACGGAACATTATTACTTGATATGAAATCTTTTAGCTTTATTGAAATCTAGAATTTACTGGTTAAAACATAATTTGATATCAAACATTGTTTTTTTGTTTACGATTTCACAGTCCACTAAATTGATCTAACAATTTTAATAACCACAAACCCATCTCTCTAAACAAAACCCAATGTTTAGTTAACACAGAAAGTTCTCTATTTAAAAGATTATTATCCAATGACGTAACTTTAAACCACACAACGTCATTCTGAAACAATAAATCTAACTGTTGAAAAAACAATGTACAAACTACTAAGCTACTTACTAAGCAACATAGTTTCACAATCCCCGATTTCGATGATTGATTTATGTTTTTCTTAAAAAATACTTGAAATAAGATTCTCTACGATCATTGATAGGTACCTTAGCCATACTATATACATTTACTTAATATTATAAATGCGAAAGTAACTCTGTCTGTCTGTCTCACTTTCCTGAGAAAACTACAAAACAGATTTGAATGAAATTTGGTATATGAATGGTCCAGAGCCTGAGAGAGGACATAGGCTACTTTTATCCCGAAATAACATAACATAATCTGACGCCTTTTATTTCCAGAAGGGTTAAGAGGCACCAGCTCAAGAGCCGGACCCACGTTTAGCAGAGTTAATGTTTTATTACCAACGTGACAAGGGCTTAGCTATCTTAGCTTGGGTATCCCGAAATTCTCACGGGAAATTAGAAAATTTGATGTTTCAAGGGAAAATGCGCTGGCGAAGCCGTGGGGCTCCCACTAGTGTTGTATAAATGTTATGTTAATCCTTTTACTAAGAAGGCAAACTTTAACGATGTGGTCCTACTAGCAATAAAGCATTTTGGCGAAACATAAAACTATGGAATGTGAGGACAACTCTACATAGTGAGAGCTAACAAATAAATTTTAATAACCATAATAAATATCGAGACATGACGCCGATTGACGCCCGGCTTTTAAAATGAAATCTAGTTTCAAATCACAATTCCCATTACAGAACCATCGTAAAATAACAAAATAGGCAATCAGGAACAGTAGACGAGACTTGTGTAGTAGAGTACCTACTTAACCTTAGAATTGTTAAAGAAACTAACCAATACAATTTTAAATTTTATCGACAGATGGGCACCGCGCAGCTGCATAGAACCTCGACAATATATCTGCCAAACAAAACTCCGTAAGGTGCCAAAATCGAAGGTGAAAGAGTTGGGTCGCCGCTGGCAGAAAATGGGGAAAATCAACGAGATAACAGCGCCAAGCGTCAGCCGCGAGGCGTATGACCCGAAAATCAATGAAGTTACTGTCAACCCGAAAATCAACCCTAAATCGTACGATCTCCGGCCAAGTCCACTTCGGCTCGGACCCAAGCACGAGAGGTCTAACGCTAATCGAATGCATCAATACAGCGGCATGCGGCGACAGAACGACATTACTAAACGATCGCGAGCTCCACGGCCAACCGCTCACAGGCGCCTCACCAGACCTTTCCCTGGGTATGTTCTGTTCCTTACTGTTCCACTATATATTGTAAGCCAGTATTTGCAGTTTTTTTTTTGCAAGTGTACCTAATAGACTGTCACAAACGTATCTCTCGTATTTTAAATATCTATAGTAGTGAACACCCAAAACCCACACTAAGAACTAAATCATATTTTTAAAGCAATATAGTAATATCCCGTGATACTATTGCTAACACTTGCTTTGCTACTGTTAAATTATTAGAGACACAATTGGCCACGTGGTGTGTCGTAAAAGGCTACTAAAGGATCAGCCCAAGGACGGGCAGCCGTCCTTCGTTCGTTGATATACTTGAAAAGCCACACTGCGATCTGCAGCCCGAATATGGAAAACACCCTTCGCAATGTTTGTTCTTCGATGTCTCGTCTATCGGTTATAAGTTATAATGACAAAAGAAGACACATTTTAACACAACACCGAGCAAATTAAACCAAAGCTAGAAATGTTTCATAGTCTTCAATATTAAATCAAAACAGAAATACTTTCTTAAACTATATCTAAAATTCTTAATTCCAGTTACTCATGGAACCGTCGTGATCCCGAAGGCTCTTTCAGACACAACGCTGAGGTACTGAAATCAGGAAAAACCGGCTTAACGCCTCAGCAAGTCCAATTTCATTTAGGAAGACTGGAGCGTCTTCGAGACAAGCAGGTGGCGAGACGTATGCGGATGTTGAATAGGACCCAGAGCGACAGCCCTCCGCGGCCGATGGTGCAAACCCACGCCAGGACCTACACTCTAGACAACCAGATCAGCGCACTTCATCCTAAAACGATAGTTGAGGAGTTCGACATGATGCCGCCACCTCCACCACCCCACGTGGTTCTTCCCCGGCCCGCGAGAGGCGCTGGTTAAATCGGCAATTTTTTAATTGAACATTGCGTTCTCTTATTTTTTTTCCACATTATCTAATAGATCTATATTTCTGAATAACTGTGTCATCTCGGTTACCTACCATTAAGAGCCTAAGCACTCGGCGTATTTCGAAAGCGCGTTTTTGGCGTCGTTTAAGCTATTTTACAGATTTAAACGCAACAATTGCTTATTGTACTAAGGAAAAAAACACGCGTTCGAAATATGCCGTGTGCTTAGACTCTAAAATTTAATGTAAATACTTGAGTTGTTCTTGTGAGTTCTGTCTGTACCATGTTTGTAACGAAGTTCCTTTTAGGATCAGTTTTTTTTACTTAGTTTTCGCTTACTGTTAATTAAGAAAAATGTATTGTTAGTAATTTTATTTTCATACAATAGCTAGTCATAAGAGTATTAACTTTGATTATGTGAAATACGACATCCTACGGCAATCCCATCTAGCAGAAAGTGATGTAGGAACCGAACTTTTTTCTTGTTGCGGTTGTTTCGTGTATGACAAGCTTGTTCATAATTTTTTTAAAGTTTACAATGTATAACTCTACGTATTACCTGTGTATAAATCTAAGGCTTATAATGGCAAAAAATATATCAAAAAATATTAGGTAAGTATAAAAAAAAACTATTTTTTTTATTAGTAACTTCAGAACTATAGTATTTAACCAGTGAATATTTACTAAAGTAGAAAAAAATTGTCGTACATAAAATTGGCATTTCAATAACACTAGTTTAAGGTAATTTTAGATATTTAATATCATGTGCCAACTCAACATAGAGTAAAAGAGAAGTAATTAATTTATTATTTTTATAATTTGTAATCCTCGCATTTATTTATGATTCAATTGAATTCTCTGCGTTTTGTTTCTGTTAAAGTATAAAACTTTTAGCTTTTTCACTAAGTAAATATTTTAATAAGCTTCTTACATTTTAAATAAAATAACTTTTAACATTATTTAGCACCTAAGTCAGATCATAATGAACACCGAATAAAAAAGTGTCATTATATATTTTTATGTATAGTAAACTTTTAACTGCTAAGACACCATTCTACCGTTTTTTTTTTCTTTCAAATAACACCACTAAAGACTTGACTTGTAAATTTTGCAGATGATTACATTTTTTTGTTATTTAAACTATAATATGAATCCTTACTAAGATTTCTATCATGGAAACAAAGGCACTTTACTGCATATCTTTATCTTCAACGAAATATACTCTCATTATACCTATTCTTAAAAATCTGATAATTGTATAAGATAGACTTTAATGATAACATAAATAAAATTATTATTCAACCAATGCCTGTTTATTTATTTTTTTGTTTGGCGCACTTACTGCTGTCTGTGCTACCTATTAAAGGACACAGGGGCTACTCTGGGATTCTTAAATAAAAAGTGACATCTATGTTTAGGCACAGCATAGGTAATGTATGCGTGCCCCTTGAGGGCCCTTAGTGAAATTTTGTAAAACAAAGATCTTCAAAGTTAGAGACAGTTTTAGGTGGTCCCTCAATCGTGCAACAAAGACAGATTGATTGACAGATTTCTTTGAACTGTGAATTGTTAACTTTAGTAAAACATCACAGCATAATAAATTAGTCTAGATCTAGACTAGAGTGTTTTGGATAAAAACCAGGCAGGCTAGATGGCATTAAATTGCCTTAAAATGTATTATTACTTAGGTACCGCTAAATTACCGTGAAATTCAGGCTTTTCAGGTTTGCCCTAAACATTTTGGCCTCGTGCGCTGAGACTTTAATACCGAAGAACAAGAGCTATTTTGCAATATACAGAAAAACCGGAAGTGTTACGCCGTCCTAGTCCACCACGTTTTCCACTGTACCTAATAATTTCGAGTTCAAATGTAATATTGTGACAGTAAAAACCGAACGTAGTCGCCAGTGTGACGCTAAAAGGTCATCATCAACTGAGCACTTTCTCCTTTTCAAAGTCGGTTAAACTAGGTACTAAAACCTTCTCCTGAATGTAACAAATACTTATTTGAAAATCGTATCAAGATCGGTTCAGCCAAAGGCGAGATAATCGCGGACAAATATACATACATACATACAGGTCAAACTGATAACCTCCTTTTTTGAAGTCGGTTAAAAATAGCACATCTCGATATTTATCTTGTGTGCAGCAATGGGGGATGTCTAATTTTTAGAATATTTTGTACTGTACAATTTAAAGGAATAGTGATTAATATTTTATTCAATAAAGAGGCTGCCCCGCGGTTTTTCCCGCGCAGATTTCTCATAAACACAAAATTCCCGTTTTTTCCCGTTCCCGTGGGAATTTCGGGAAATCACTTCTTAGTGCTCACCTACACTCCCCAAGGAACCCACGTGCCAATTTCCAGCTTTCTACGCCCAGTAGTTTAGGCTCTGCGTTGTCTGTCAGTCAGTCAGTCAGTAACGGAAGAGTTATATATATATTGATTTGATTTAACTTAGATCGATTAGATATATAAGGGATATTTCTTGAAAAATGTTAATGACCTTTGTTTGACCTTCCTGTAGTTTGAAAACAGTTTTATCCCATTGCCTTTTTTTAAAGACGTAGGGTACACACAAACCGTCTTATTCATAAAGATACAGTACATTTTAAATAGCTTTACTGGAGGTCTACTTCTCTGGTTTGTTGTATGGTAAATACGTGACACCCAGTCTAAATTGGCATATGTTAAATAACTAAAATGCTCTTTAACTTTTTATGAATAACAGGGTAAGTATTTTGAAAAGCTACCACTTATTATATTCACCTTCAATAAGTAGCTTAACCAGCCCAACTTAGCAAAGGTAAAATGCCGATGACCCTGCATAAATTACGAAGCAGTGAAAGTCTGGACGGCCTGCCAAAGAAAATCCTCCATTTTCCTTAGGCTACGTACCCAGAGACAAGCGGCTTGCTTAGCGTTTAGATAAAATACCTTCTATGAATAAAACTGTTCAATAAAAAACTAAAAGAACCTCCGACCGAGTCAGATCATCTAAACTAGACCCTTACGGCTCTACCACAAAAAGTGTTAAACCTGGTCTAAATCACTAGACTAGGTTTAAATCACTAATTCGTCATACAAAATCGCAATTTAGACTGGCCTAACTTTTTTGTGGTAAAGGGGTAATTAACTAAACTAGAACTAGAGCTGATAATCTTCAAAAGGTCATGGTTACCTTACCATATACTTTCATTATCATTGAAATAGCATATGTACCAAATTTAAAATCGATAGGACATATGAAAGGTAGTTAGATCCTCTCGTCCACTATTTAAGAGTCATCATCTTCAAATGGCTGATCAGGTCATGATTACCTTATCATATACTTTCAATATCATTGATGACAACATGGTACCAAGTTTCAAATCGATCGGAAATAGGGAAGTTAGTGAGATTCCCTCATCACCTAGATAAGAGCTGATGATCTTTAAACATCAGATCTACATGAGACATGGCTAAGAACACTTGGGCTGAAATTATCTGTAATACAAAAAAAACTAAACGAAAATCGGGTTATCCGTTTGGGCTCTACGATGCCACAGACAGATACAGGTGTTAAAATTATAACACCCCTCTGATTTTTCGTCGCGCTAGGCGCGCACTCAGTGCAGATGTTCGAGATAGTTCTAGAACGTTCTTTTTACCAATTACTATATAATATTCTGGTTTTTTTCAACTTCCGCCTAGTTGTCTCGCAAGAGCCTATAGACGCTAAGCAAATACGCAAAGGCTAAGCTTACATAGCCTTATAGTCGCGGTATCAATGACCGTAGTTAAATCACGAGATGGCCCGATACCGTTGCTAGGCCACCTTGGCCAAACAACTAACTTTGTTGGCTTGGCTAGCCATTCGTAAAGGAATTTAATTTAGAAATTAGGGTTCCATGCTCATAGATTAATAGGACCCTTTTCATGCGCTTTGACTTCACAGTCATGCATGGCTCGGTAAAGCAAAAGTTCTCAGATTTTTATTTCCGCTGCGGATTTCTTCGACCAAGCAGGGGTAAACTTTGTTTTTTACGCTCGTTAATTTTTTCAGTCATGATCTGCCTATGCTCACAGAAGTAGGTCAAGCGATTAGCCACTTTTCTTCGGCCTTTGATGTTTGTGTTTACAGTATACCGAGCTGCACGTTTCAGTAGTGTGAGTATCAAGGGTAATTGCTGTTATTATCCGACGCTGAAAAGAAATTCTTTTATTTTCTGCTACTTTTTGCCAACCACACGAACGCATTTCACATGCATTGTTTCTTTCTCTGACGGTTCGTTCGTAGGTATGCCAATAAAACAAATAAATGTAGCTGTATGTATAGTTAAGGTAGAAACAAATAAAGAGTGTTTATTAGGTCTAAAGGTATATATGGGGGTTGGTCAGCAGAGATCACACGGCGCTGCTGATCTAGCTGATGAGAAAATCGATGCATTGTTGGAAGCTAGCTCCTTTATAACCGTAATGCAAGAACGCTGTTTCGTAAGTTACTAATAGCAGCTTGGTATTTAAAATACTTTATTAAGTAACATGTGCACGCTCTACTACCAGCATGCACGTTAGCTAAAATGCTAAAGCTTCGGACAAACCTGCGCGATCAAGCGACCGCGAAGCGAACGCGAAACGGTAGCGTCCACAAAACGAATCTGCGGCGGTAGCATGACGGACAATTTGTCGAACTTGTCGTGTCTATCTGTCACTTTTGACGATTGTCTCCATACATTTTCCCGCAATGAAATGTCAAAAGCGATTAAAAGTGACAGAAAGATTCGAAAAATGGTCCGTCATGCTGCGCGGGCTGATATGCGTACCTGCGCGCTGCGCTGCGCGACTACAGCAGCTGAGGCGCCCCTCATAAACTTGTCTAGTTAAATTGTCACTACGGCTGAAAGTTTCAAACATAGTTTTACAGACACGTACCACTCATTCTGCCTGTGCGGTGGAAGGCGTTGCTGCTGCGTTGCGGTCGCTTCGCTTAGTTGTGGAAAGCGCCATTAAATGCCATCGAAAACTGGGCGACGTGTCGACGCGTCTAGTCGTCGCGTCTTGGCGACTCTGAATCCAAAGTGTGCGAAGTTTTGAATATGAAATTGTAGGCCGCATCCTGTCGCGTCTAGTCGTCGAGATGTCGCTGTCTTGTGTCGCCTAGTGTGCGCTATGTATAGATAGAGCAAGAGCAACGTCCGTCGCCCGTCTGACGCTCCCGCCTTGTAGTCTTCAATCGTGCAGGTTTAGCCAAGGCTTAAATCGTCCAGGAAGTGCAGGGTTAAACAAATGTCAAGCACCGACCCCAGCCCTGAACGAGGTCAAACTAAAAGTAAAGTAAAACCCTCCTCACTCCACGTGTTATAAAATTAGAACCTCATCATAAGTGGGTATCTATTTTGTACTTACTTATAGTAGTAGTTCCTCCAGTTCCTATTTTAAACAATAAATCGATAACAAAAATAACTCTACCACTAGAATAGGTTATTTTTTCTTCCGATATAAAGTCAATTAATTACCACATGAAATAATTTCCTTTCGAATTTCTAAATTTATCAAGGTTATAAATTACCGATAGGTAAGTACACAGTGCTGCTGTACAAAAGAACTGCTCCCTCTCAGATGGAACCCCAGTGGAAGACGTCGCGTCGGAGAGGACGCCCGAACCCGAACCAAACCTGGCGCCACACATGGGACTATTCCTGGTGTGGCTTCCGCCGCCTCCCTCGACCTAAACTGGGGTAACCTGGAGCAGCTGGCGCAAGACCAGTCGAGCTGGAAAGCTTTAATTCGAGCCCTATGTCCCTGATCAGGGATAAAAGGATAAGAAGAAGAAGAAGAAGTACACAATAGTTTTTTTAGAGAAATATAAAGATAGAACCTAAGTAGAAAGAAGAAGAAATTGTATAGTATAGACATTTTATTGCAATCAATAAACTTAACAGTGGGTACTTATTTATTACAATTAATCTTCTTAAATTAATACATTGATATTGTAATAATATTTTTTAAACGATGACACACGTACACAAAAACAGAAGTAAGTACTAACACAAAGAGACCTTCTAAAAAATATACAGTTATAGGTAGGTACCTGTACTCAGATGGTACTGTCTTCTACCTAAGTATTCAGTTTGTTCGATTAGAAATGATTGGAAGGTGATGATTCAGCAGGCAGTGAGTGACAAACATTCCGCCATGTGCAAACACTAACGTTCTAAAAGCACGCTAGGATGCCTATCGAGCGAATCACGTTATAACCGCATCATGTCTATCATCTATCTAATAACTACTATATATCTATCTAAAAATGATTATCGTGATTCGTTAGTCTCGCTAAAACTCGAAAAATGCCGGGCTAATTTTGGTTTTGAAATTATGGGCAGTCAAAAGAATGTACTTAGTCCATAAAGCCAAGTTTTCAATGGGTAGGTAGAGGCAGTTTAATAATAATGATGTAAACATATTATCAAAGGCGATACGGTGTTTGCTGGGTCAGCTAGTATAGTAAGAAGGTAGTAAAAAAAAACAAGTAAGTAATTATTTAGAAAATCCTGATATTTCCACTTACATTTTTGCCTACTCCATTATATTCTAAATTCTAAGTAAGTAATAAAATCTAAGGTTCAAGCCAGGTCATGAAATCACGAAACAGAAATCTGTTGAATATGAAACGCCTAGAGCTTAACCTCTCTAAGCACTGGGCAATAGGTACGTACACAAAAGTTTTACTTCATGGGATATACTTTGGCTATTTAATTTGTAAAATTTGGGCGAACACGCACTACACAAATGTATAGTTACGTGAATTCCATGATTTATAAGAATAGCTTAGAACTAGAAGTTTGATATCCGAAACCTAACAATTTATGTTATTAAATCATATCATTATCTATCATTTCCAAGCTCGGCTAGCTCACTCTCTCCATAGAGTACGAGGCTCATAAAGTGGCCCCCAACGTGGGTCGTGGCCCACGTTGGGCGCCAATTCATCTCTGTCGCCCATGGAGATAAGACAGTCTATGTAAACTATAAACCCGAAATTAGAGGCGTTCGGAACTTGCTGGTTAACGTCAGAAGTGTTGATTTAGTTTAGTTAATAATAATAAGTACGAAAAAATAAGCGGCCAAGTGCGTTGGCTCGCGCTTAGAAAGTTCCGGAATAAATTTATTGTGTAAAATTGGCTAGCTTTATCATAGTTTTCTGTATTTTTTTTATTTTCTATATGAAGTGAAATTGCAACTGCTAATTATTTGGTGCCTTTTAACTCGGTTGGTTTCTTAGTAGAGGCTCGACAACTTTGGTTAAAAAAACTAAGTTTTTTGCATTTATCTCAAGTTTTTAATATTTTTTTTGTATTCTTTTGACAACAAGAATATTTTTGTGCAAACATTTCATTTAGACTTGTTGAGCCGTTTCGGAGATGGTGCCTTTGACAGACAGACGGACGACGGACGGACGGGATAGTCATTATAATAAGGTAAGGACGAGTACCCGGAACCTTAAAAATGGAAATAAAACTTAAAAGAAATGTTATTTTGAATATGTTGGCTGTGGCACAAACAAGTATGGAGGCAAAAGCTTTGCAATCGATTTGTCATTATCCAACAGTCTATTAGAGCAGCAACGCGACGAATAAAATGGAAATGAGGCCTGTGGGACAAGGCTATGTGTTAAACAATAGTTTCCCATAACTAGAGTTTAAAAAAAAAATTGCTCATTAGTTGTATTATTTCAACATTGAGTAAGTACCTAGGTATAATAATTACTCAGTTTTAAATCTGGAGTATGATACTCGTTCAACATAATCCGTGGTAGACATTATACTGCCTAGTCTATACTTACCCAGGACCAGGGACTCCTCTTATACTTACTTATCATTTACGAAATATAGACTTTATTCAAACACGCTAAGTCAACTAACAATAAATCTAATTCAATCGCAAATTATATAGCAGTTAACTGGACATTGAAAACTGACTTCATACTTACCATGAACCGACCATAAATCATTGACCGGCGTCCTGCGTAGTTGCGTGCCTGTACTGTATGTTAAATTGTAGGTGGAATAGGAGTTTGGGGGAGGTAAGGAAGGGCATGGTATGGTGGCTGGTAGAGTAGCAGTAATAGGGTAGCACGTGGGGTGGGCAGTGGTCAGTCGCAACCCCACGGCCGCCCGGGGCGAGTCGTGGTCATGGAACTATTTGTTTCCATTTTAATTTAAATCGTAAACAAAGCAATTATCAGTAACATGGCTGATGATATACCAGGTGATTATAATCAAAGTTTGAATTTTAAAAGTCAGTTGGTCCATGACGTTGTTTAATTACCTATGTCGTTTGATCGTGTCACGTGATCGTTACCTGTTTTTTTTTTATACAGCACGCCACAGTATAAAAACGCATGAAATAAGCAGATTCAATAAAAAACTATATAAATCTAGACATAGGGACGCCTTTAATACAATAATTTTATGCTCAATTCACCACGTGGTTACATTAACATGAACGATTGTGCGTCGCGTGCATAGTTTTTTGAAAGAAACCTAAACAGAATTAGAAAGATCGATAGTAATAGCTATAAAAGAAACTACAGTATTCAGATTTTTTAAAGGAGTATTAATCAATAACAAAGCATACGTGTTCCAACTAAGTCATAGTTAAACTGTTTATTGTTGTGCTAGTATATAACAAAGTTAGTAGTAAAGTAAGTACCTCGGTCTCTTTTATTTCCCTCAATATAAAATTAGGAGCAATAGCTTGTAACGGTGAAGGATAGAATTAAGACAGCTCTTACACCACCGTCAAAATATAAATCTATATCAGTCCAAATCGGTTCCTAAAGAAAGTGATGCACAAGTGACCTAAGAAATTAATTTCAAATCATTTACTAGAACTACGGATAAAACGCGCAGGAAACGATGCGTGCACACTTGTACAGTGGCGGTCTAGGAGGGCGTAACACTTTTGTCTATGGTCTCATGCGCTCTAGACTGTAATACCAGAGAACAAGAGCTAATATGCAATAAAGAAAAACCGGAAGTGTTACGCCATCCTAGACCGCCACTGTTCTCTGAAAGCATACGTCAGGAGTTCAAGCTTTCCGTTATCTCTGTGTGTTATAGTTCGCCTTCCTCGTTCTCTCTTTGCTTCTATTTTCATGACAAAACTGCATTTTGTTTTTTAATAGAGACTTCGTACCTATATATTGTAGGATGGTCTAGCTAGAGCTAGGGCGGGCATAAATTGAGCTACTAGTGCGGCTACTGGATGTGGCCACAAGATCTAGCTATAGCGCAAACCAAGCGTTCAAGTGGCCACGGACTGGATATGGCCACAATATTTGACAGTGTCGCAAACCGAGCGTTATAGCGGCCGCGGTGTGGCTGCCACAAGCCACGGAATTCGCCCAAGATCTACCACTATGCCACTATAGCGGCTGCGATTGGTGGCATGAGCATTTTTAGTAATTAACAAATGAACAATAATTCCAAAAATAACCAACCAGCGTCATTTTTACGTCCTTGACGTCGTAAACTTCGACGTAAACGTAATAATAACAGCTTGGGGGCCTGTATAATTTCTGTATTTCAGCATCAATCTCTCACCTACCATCAGATTACAAGTCTCAAGGTTATTATAAGAACGGAAGTTTCGTGAGCCCCGAAAATGGGGTTTACCTTTTTACCATTTTTTTTTTCTTTGTTATGTGAGGTACAAATTGTTTTTCTTCAAGTCCACTCCAGACGATGACGTCAACAAAAAGAACAACCTCATCGTTCTTACAATTTTAATATTGCTAAGTTATTATTTTTAACCGACTTCAAAAAAGGAGGTTATCAGTTTGACCTGTATGTATGTATGTATGTTTGTCCGCGATTATCTCGCGTTTGGCTCAACCGATTTTGATGCGGTTTTCAGCAATGTATTTGTTACATTCAGGAAAAGGTTTTAGTACCTATTTTAACCGACTTTGAAAAAGAGGAAGTTCTCAGTTTATGTGGTTTAGTTTGTTGAAGGCGGGTCTCTTTTTGTAACAAAGAAATTATCATATTTATTAGTTAGATAGAGGTACGATTCCGTTGCCCAGTTTTTAAGGCAGGGCAGGGGGTATGTAGGTACGTATAAACTTGTGGTAGGTAAGTATAAATAAAACACGAAAAAGACGAAAACTATCTACAGAGTCAAAAGCAAAAAAACACAAAAAAAAACATATAAGTAAGTAAGTAAATAATATCTAAACTTGTCTAAACCGTTATTTTGTTCTCTGATTGGTGTAATACCTCAGCAGGTGTCCCGCAGGGCGGAGTATTGTCACCTCTTCTGTTCTCCATTTTCATAAATAACATCTCTTCCAACATTTCTTCATCTTATCATCTCTACGCGGACGACTTACAGGTTTACAGGCGGACTATAGTTGATAAATTTTCAGCGGCTGTTGAGGCGATGAATTTGGATCTCTCGAAAATCGCAGAGTGGAGTAAATGCAATGGCCTCAAAGTAAATCCTTCGAAGACTCAGGTCATCGTGTTGGGTAGCCAGAGACAGTTAGCCAAGATAGACTGGTCCCGTGCACCGTATATTACTTTTGAGGGTGTTAATATACCATACAGCGACAAGGTCAAAAACCTTGGTGTTATCTTCGATAAAAACTTGTCATGGATACCACAGGTTGCAGAGGTTAGCAGGAAGTTGTTTGCTGCGTCGGGTTCGCTGAGACGACTCAGGAATTTTCTACCGACTACCACTAAAATTACGTTGGCTCAATCCTTACTATTGCCCATTTTAGATTACGCAGACGCGTGTTATGTTGACCTGACTGAGGATCAACTTAACAAGCTTGAGCGACTCCAAAACTTCTGTATTCGCTTCATATTTGGCCTACGTAAGTATGACCACGTATCTGAATTCCGTGCCAAGCTCAAGTGGCTCCCCATACGACTTCGCCGGAATGCACATATTCTTTCTCTTCTCTACACAGTGCTGTTCAACCCCTCGGCCCCAGCTTACCTTAAGAAACGATTTGATTTCTTGAGCGTAACCTCAAGCACCAGATCGTTACGTCCCAGTCATTTTTTAACACTAAAATGCCCAGCGCATAGTCATAAATTTTTTCATAATTCCTTTACGACAAAGGCTATCCTCCTATGGAATTCTTTGCCCTTATCTATACGTGGTCTCAAATCTTTAGAGACCTTCAAACGCCACGTTAAGGAACATTTTCTCTCCTCCCTAGTTGTTAATAATTAGTTAGGGTTCATAATATTTATAATAATATTTATAATATTTTCTTTATGTACCATATTTTATTTAGGTTCATATTTGTGTTACATATTTTTAATTTTTATGTATTTATATATAGTTATATAAGTGTAGTAAAAATATATTTATTATTTATATAATATATATATTTGTATTTGTTTTATACTATTGTGTATACTTATACATAATTTTTATCTTATTATCTGTTATTGTTTTTAAAAATCAGTTTCCTCTCTTTAATGTCATATTTCTATCTATCTTCTATCTTAATTAAAATAATTGTCTTCTTTTTCCTTATGTATAAAAAAACAGGTTACCTGGAAGAAATCGCTTAAAGCGATAAGGTCGCCTTTTGTCAACTTACTGTACTATTAATGTTCTTGTTTTTATGTTTTTTGTGCAATAAAGATATCATTCATTCATTCATTCATTATTTTTCGATTTTGGCCAATGCTTTGTTTTTACTGGATAATCTAAGTAGTAAATCTAAATGATTTGTTACCCTATGGTACATACCTACGTATAACTCCCTAAATGTATAATTAACTAACTAACTTTTGAACTAAGAACATGAAAAGTAATGTGCAACAGTAACACCGTTTTTTAACCGACGAAAAAACAAAAAGGAGGAGGTTCTCAATTCGTCGCGTATATATTTTTATTTTTATGTTAGATCATATCCAAAAAGTTTTATCGTAAATCGAAAAACTGTACTTACCTACCTACTTAAAATTGTGTAGTGTGGTACGCCACCCACCACCCACTAGCTTGTAAGGTTTAGGTTAAGCATTCAATATTCCGCTAGGGGGCGCTTCCAAGTGGATGTAAACTTACGAACTCCCAGCTATTTTTAATTATTTATATTATTTAAACGAATTAATTATCAAGTTTTTGTACGAAACAGTGATTATAGTGTAACAAAAGTGTTATATAGTCAAAAGTGATCACTTAAAAATGGCACCGATAGCGAAAATATCGATTGAAAAAATCCTAACGGTCATATCGGAACTAAATTTGAAAATCGACGCTATGAGTGGAAAGCTTGAGGACTGTTACAGCATTATAAAAAGACAAGATGAGTATATTAAATCATTACAAACTAGCAAATCGGACCATAACATGCTAACACCTGAAATTGTGCATGGAACTTGCATGGATAAAAATATTCAGAGAGCACCGACCAGCAACGCTAATCGTTCTAAGAAATCAACCACCACAAACTTACCTACAATTTCCACTGCACCACCAAAAGCTACTTGTCACATAAATAAAAACACAGACACAAATCAAACAACACAATTTTTTGCAAAGAAACCAGCGCTTCTTGACTGCCCACTTTCACTTAACGACTCAGGTCCTCAAGGCCTGATGATCCTAGATGACTGCAATAATTCACCGTGCAAAAGTGATGTCCAACAGCCACAGTTAAATGTTTCACTTGTAGACTCCACCCTGAAGAAGGTACCAGCGAAACCACAAGGCTTGTTCGCAGCCCCCGCAAGGATTGGCAGTCTTCACCTTTTTAATTTTAGAACTGGCACCACTACAGATGACATATTAAATCACTTGAAGACCAATTTTGACTTAGTAAATGTTAAATGTGTTCAGCTTCCAACGAGAGGAGATTATACATCGTTTAGATTGGATATTCCCGTCGGTAAAATCAAAGTAGTCAAAGATTCAAAGTTGTGGCCTACCGACGTCGAGATCAGAAAGTTTAATATTGTTGTTCCAAAAAACTCCACAAAACCACACACAAAATATCACACTCCTTAACCTCCATGTACAACAAATCCATAACATTATTGCACCAAAATGTACGTTCTATAACAGGAAAAACGGCACTTCTAGAGATGGTTTTAGCAGAACGAGAAGTTCATGTACTGGCAGTCACGGAAACTTGGTGCAAAAATAATGAAATCCAGCGAGTTGGAATTGAAGGATATTGCCTAGCGAATTACTACTGTCGCACGCGCATCGCTCACGGCGGAACTGCACTTTATGTGAAGGACGGTGTTTTGTTTAGAGAGCGGGCTGACCTTCAACGCTTATCAGTCGAGTATCACTGCGAAATGTGTGCAATAGAACTGTTGGAGTTTAATACAACTATGATATCTATTTATAGATCCGGCTATGGAGACTTTATGCAATTTCTATCTGTTATAGAACTATTATTGAATCGACTTTTTAACGAAAATAAAAGATATATTATTGTTGGTGATATAAATGTAGATTTTCTCACAGCTAGCACTAATAAAGGATTAATTTCAGATCTATTGAGCAGCTTTAACTCAGAAAATATTGTCGGGTTTCCGACCCGAGTGGCCGACGGCTCCAGCACCAGCTTGGAGTGGGGCGTGGTAAGCCGCGAGGATCGCTGCGTGACGGGTATGCCGCTCGATACACCGATAAGTGATCACAGTGCTCAGGTATTTACATTAAAATGCTCACAACCACAAAGCAACAACAAGGACTTAAAAATAAATCAAAACTTTATTGAGCGGCGTTATTTTTCAGCTGATTCAATTTATTATTTTTATTCTGACATTGCAAATTATAATTGGAATCCGATCTTATATGATAATTATGACATTGATACAAAATTTGTTAAATTGTTTTCTATATTGACATATTATTTAAATATACATTTTCCTATAAAAAAGACATTAGTTAAAAAATGTACTAGTGCGCCATGGATGAGTGATGAACTGGTGACCTGTCAACAAAAATTTGATGATTTTTGCCAACTTAAACATCAGTTTCCACAAAACGACATGATTGCGAGCTGTGTTCGGCAGTATTCAGAACTTATTAAGACACTCAGTATGCGCGATAGAAAATCCTTTATAGACGAAAAAATAGCTAGTGCAAAAAACCCGTCTAAAGAGATCTGGAGGGTAATTAATGATGAGATCTCACAAAAGACTAGATCAAACACAATTCATCTCGTTGATAAAGGCCAGGATGTTCCTACTAATAAGATTGCGCAGCGGTTTAATGATTATTTCCTAAATTGCACGTCCACTCTTAATATCCAAGTAAACAAGGAAGGTGCATTAAGGTTCTTAAATAGGAATGCACATGAAGAATTTATATTACCCACAATTACCCGTGATAGTCTTGATAAGGTATTAAAAAAGTTGCTTCGATCACCAAACACATTAGATTTGTATGACATCTCAATTAATTTATTATTATCGATATGGCCAGTAATAGCTGATATCCTTGTTATTTTGATAAATGAAATGTTTTATACTGGGAAATACCCGGATGTTCTTAAAAGTACGCGTGTGTGCCCTATATACAAGGGAAAAGGCGAAAAAACTGAAACCGGTAGCCACAGACCTATTACAATTGTACCAAACATTTCTAAATTAATAGAGTCAATAGTGTCAGCCTCTCTTATGCAACATCTAGAAAGGAATGAATTACTAACACGGCATCAGTATGCGTATAGGAAAGATAGATCAACAACCACTGCCGCACACCATGTGGTGGACTCTATAATATCTAACATAGATAGTAAATATAAAACGGCAGGTTTATTTTGCGACCTCACAAAAGCATTTGATGTTGTCCAGCACGATCTTCTCCTTAAAAAGCTACGGGCATATGGCGTAAAAAGTAAGGCATCCCAACTTATAGAATCATTCCTTTGCAATCGCAAACAGACAGTAGAAGTCGTCACTGACGGGCGAAGGTTAAGGTCAAATACTGGAAATGTTACAATAGGAATTCCACAAGGGTCCTCTCTTGGAAATACCCTATTTCTGGTCTTTGTCAATGACATTGAACAGGCCGTTACTGATGGAACAGTTGCTTTGTTTGCAGATGACACAACGGTTATAATGAGTGCTCCTTCGTACGAAGAATTAAATGATAAGATCAATAAAACATTTACACAACTGGATAAATGGTATTCAACAAATGGGTTAATCCTTAATCCTTCAAAATCTAATCTTATTATCTTTAGCCCTAGAGTTACACGACCACCGCCACCATGCCTGATTAGCCCTGTCCCTCTAGCCCAAACGTGCAAGTTCCTAGGTCTCACACTGGACTCTAATTTAAATTGGAAACAACATGTTGATATACTGTGCGATAAATTAGGAAGTGCCGCATATGCGCTGCGAAAATTAAAACCGCTCGTTTCCAGTTCAGTGCTTAGGCAAGCTTACTTTGCGCACTTTCATTCCATATTGTCTTACGGTGTCATATTATGGGGTAATTCGACAGACTCAAATCGTGCATTTATAATGCAAAAACGCGCCATTAGAACTTTAGAGGGTATACCTAGTCGCGAATCATGTAGATCGCTTTTTAAAAAGTATCGAGTAATGACCCTTTACTCAGTATATCTTTACGAGATCATTACTTATGTCAGAAAAAATATAGGTACATTCCGACGACGTGAGTGCGGCGGGCGGGCGCTGCGGGGAGCGGGGAGCCTGGCCGCAGTGCCTCGTCGCACGGTGTTTGCTACGCAAAACCCGCGCGTCATCGGGCCACACTATTATGAGCATCTGCCTACTGAGCTGAAGGAGGAAATCAATGACGAAGCGTTTTGTCGCCGACTGAAAAAACTTTTGTTGGAACATGAATATTATTGTATAGATGACTTTTTAAACTATAAATTTGTTTGACATTGGATATTAATTGTGTAATTTGAGTATTCGACAGTTACAATATGTAATTCAAGTAAATTGAAATTATTATTTAGTATTTGACATTTTATATACAATTATACATTTAAAAATTTTGACATTGTTTACATAGTACTTAAATAATTAAGTAACTACTTATTATTTTTTATATAATTTTTACAATATTTTGACGATCACATTATACTTTGACATTTTATTATACAACTTTGTATGTAATATGAATATGATAGTGTGAAATAAATGAATCTAATCTAATCTAATAAACGTAATTCATCAAGAACGGTTGTATCACTTCTCTACACCAACTTGCGACATCCTTACATGGCGACCCTGCCAGGATACCAAGGATCCTGTAAGGATGTCGCAAGTTGGGTGTTGAGAGAAGTGATACGACTGTTATTGATGAATTACGTTTATTGAATGCTTAACCTAAACCTTACAAGCTAGTGGGTGGTGGGTGGCGTACCACACTACACCTCCCCCGTTTTATTAAAAAAATATTTAATCTAAAAATTAAAATATTTTTAAAACTTAAGTATATAACTAGCTTTTGCCCGCAGCTTCGCACGCGCTTTTTCATTAAAATCGTTAATTACTGGTTGAATTACGACTCAGGATTTTGGTGACATAATTTCTAATCGCACCCATACCCCCTAAAAATATCTATCTTTATTTCAGTTCCCGTGGCAACTCCATAAATTCATTTCTACACTCCACCATTCAGACACTGAAACTTCTAACATTTCTATTAGCTGGTTGGGTAAAAGTAGTTGGATATACGTACATACAGTATACCTAATATCCTATTCGAGTAAAAAAAAGTTGAAGATTTTTAGGCGCTTTATGTTTTTGGGAATGTTCCGTTCCATGTGAATTTTGGTTAATCTTTTCTTATTAGAACTCTGAATCTAATTACTCCTACTGAAGAACCCGTTTTCCTATTTTTACGTGGAAATGAAGAAATATATATACATTGTTTTAATACTAACTAAAAAGGTCCGGTTTTACGTTCCCGTGGGAATTTAGTATATTTCTTCCTTCCAACATCCTTACACTTGTAGACCAAATTTCACGTTGGCATACTCAAGGAAATCGATTTTTCATACTAAATAATTAGTCCTGTAACCCTATTCCCATGGGAATTTAGTGAATTCCTTTCTTCAACACCCTTTTATCTACTGAGGAACCTGTACACAAATTTCACGTCGATACACTCAAGGAAGTCGAGTTTTCATTAACACAAAAAAGTCCCGTTATTTCAGTTCCCGTGGGAATTTTGTTAAATACTCTCTTTCCACATTTACTGAGGAACTTGTACACCAAATTTCACGTCGAAACACTCAAGGATGTCGATTTTTCATTCTCACTAAAAAAGTCCCGTAATTCCCGTTCCCGTGGGAATTTTGTAAATTCCTTTCTTTCAACACTCTTTCATTCACTGAGGAATCTGTACACCAAGTTTCTGGTCGATACACTCAATAATGTCGATTTTTCATACTAACTAAAAAGTCCCGTAATTCCCGTTCCTGAGGGAATTTTGGGAAATCCTTTCTTAGCGGATGCCTACGCCATAACATCTACCTGCATGCCAAATTTCAGCTTAATCCGTCCAGTAGTTTGGGCTGTGCGTTGATAGATCACTATGTCAGTCAGTCAGTCAGTCAGTCAGTCACCTTTGAGTTTTATATATCGATCATGGAAATGCCAATTGTCGTAAGGGACATTTTTCGAAATTTCGTTTTTGATGCCATTATACTCAGTTTTTCACGCTCTATCGAATGGTATATTTGAAACCTCTCTAGCTTCCAAAAAATGTCCCTTACGACCTGACTTTTTTTGGGCCTAGCTCAGAAATTTATTAAAAAAAAAGCTTTATGGAACATTTAATTTTTCCACATTGGCGTAAGGGCCAATAAATTAAAATATTATTGATGATTTTTATACGGTTTTGTCAATATGTCCTTTACGACGTAAAAAAAAAAGTTGCAGTATCTAAAGCTCAAGGTCGTAAGGGTCGTAACTTAATCTTATGTTTATTAAAAACTCAGATTTTAATTATTATTTTATATGAATTTGTTTAAAAATAATGTTTTAAAAGTACCCATTCGTTGAACTATTTAATCAGCCAATCAAAATATAACTAACTCTGAGTGGGTACGACGTCAAATATCAATTCGCATTGATTTCTAGCTTTAAAATTTATTGTATTCCTTAATCTTAACGTAACGGCGGGTTTTAATTTGACTCTATAGTAAAAGATAACAACTGACGAACTTACCATTTCTGTTGATGCCTAGTGCATTCCTGTCCCGAGTCTTAAAGACTTACTTGGGTGCACACCGGCTGCGGTGAACAGTTTAAGGGATATAATATAACTCTTTTTGAACCCAGTCCTCAGCAGCCTTCGAGCTCTGATCCTGTAGTCCAGCTGACATAGTGGCGTTTTTTACAAACACTTCCATATACCAATAGGCACCGCTGAAGAGATTGCAGTACTACCCAGCTTCAAAGGCTTTCCCATAGTTCACAAATGCCAGGCAAAGAGGCAGATTATACTTTTCCGTCTTTTATATTACCTGCCTTAAAGCATGTATGTGGTCCATGGTACTTTGCCTTTACGAGAAACAGCTAATTCGAATGGCGAAGACGTCAAACCTGCGCGCAAAACGATTCTTGATGACTCTCAAGAACAATTTATAAAGGTGGCTTAGATGTAAGTTCTTCAAAAGGTTTTATGGCCTTTTCTGCAGAACAGTACTACTTAACTTCTGTTGCACGCTTCAGGCGCTATCCCATCGCTGATATCAGAATTGAACCGTTTCGCATTTAAATCCCCTATGTCAACTGTGACGCAAGTTTTTGAGCAATGCATAATCACGGGATACATAATCTCCACATTTTCGTTGGACTGTATCGATGTGGGAGCGCATACTTGTATAACTTTTAACAAATACTGCTTAATTCATAAACGTACAAGACACGCTACCCTTGCCGTCATAATATCGGTATTTACAACGCTGTGAAAGGAATTGTTCACTATGAACCCGAAACCTCCCTGGGATTGTGGTTCTCCCTCCTCAACAATAATGTTTTACCATAACGAGCTCAATTCCTGCTTAAGCTTTGTTGGCCCGGGATCAACTTTAGTTAGTACACACACCCTGCCCTACCTTTTCCTGACCGCTACCAAAGCGCAAACTAGGCCAAAACGTTAATTTTAGCCATGATCATATTAGTGGGTTTTCCATAATTGTCACACTTGGCAGGCAGGTTGGAAATCGCAGTATGGCTGTTGTACTAAGCTGTTGTAGGATCATCGATGGACGCTACGTGCTTCGATTTTTTCCTATAGTCACCTAAGCCATATACATGGAAGTGGGTGCTGGTATCCTATTCATACTATACGTTACATACCCACCATAACAAAAAGCTTTTTAATGTAAGTCTTGTAGTTTTTTTTAATTGGTCTTACTGAAGTATTTATTCCTATACACCATGTTAAAAGATAAATTACTTTAAACTTGGGCTATAAACGAATTACTACCTACCTATCTTCATTAAAGTGTTGATTTTTACTGTAGACATTGAAGATAATTATAATTTATTTTCTTTTAAATCTTACGAGGGCGCTATTGGAGTTCCTAGTATTTGCTATTTTATAAAAATTATGCACTTAATATTTTTTTTTACAATTAATATTTAAAATTTAATGTTTTGTACTTCATATTTGAGAAATTTTATCATTTTGTTTCACAAGGGCAAAAAAACAATAACATTTTAAAACTATAGACATAATTAAATATATTTTTTTTAGTTTCATCAGTACTAATAACAACACACTTGTTGGTATTTTAATTCCCTTACGCCCCTCAAATTTTACATAGTAACTTTAAAATTAAATATTATAATAGACATACGACTACATTGGAAAAACACATATGGGACTTACAACCAATTATTTTATAAAGTTAAAAAAACTGTATAGGTCGTAAGGGAAAAAGTTGAAAAAAAGGTCAGCGTAAGGGACAATGTTGCTAAAATGGGTAGGGCGTAAGGGACAAAATCTTCTAAACCATTAGTTGTAGCGTATCCAAACTAAAATAATTGAAAAGATCTTTAAAATTAGCACTGGTCTTCTTTTAATTGATAGCTGTAAATCAAGGCAATCAAAAGTTACAAAAGGATTTGTAAAAAAAATTTAGTTTTTTGGCTCTCCTGAAAAGTCGTGCTTTGTCCCTTACGACAATTGGCATTTCCATGATCGATATATAGATTTTAAAACTAAAGTAATTAGGTATATGTAATAAATCGTCACATTATTTTTTATTTTTTTTCTAAATATCATAGGGTAGGTATACATTTTATTTCATTCATGACATATTATATTTTTCCTTAGGTAGTCTCATTTTTTTTTTTGTATAAGTACATTTTACAACATATATTTTTTTAATCTATATATTTCTCAATCTTATAACACGTTTGTTTTTATTCTTGGCATAAATAGTAAATTATAGCACACAGCTCATTTCCTTTCCATCAGTCATCTTATTCATCATTTTTTTTCACATTTTCATATTTCAAGTACACATTATTTATTACTTCATGGGGCCCCTATTTCTCTTTATTTATTAATTTTTTATTATTATTATTTCTTAATTCAAGGTACAGGTTGTTTAGATTATTGTTAAGAAAATTATATTTTTACTGGCTAATTGGTTTTGTGTATTTTATGTTTAAATTTTCCGAGTATTTGATAGGTTTTGTAAACTTTATATCGCATTAACAAATATGGTTTTATGATTCAGTTAGCAATAGTACCCTATTTAGAGCGAGCGTCTCAGGTTGCAAAAATTTCATGTCAGCGTTTTTGGAGCGATGTCTTCAAAACATTGCACACTTTTAGACACTTTATAATTTTGTAATGAATGAAATTTAATATTTACGTACAATTTGAAACAGATTTAACTCATTTTTTTTATAACCAGATGTGTAACGTTTACTTACTTTGTATTTGAAAAATTTTATGATTTCTAGAAAATATGTTATAATTTTTGATGAAAAAAAAAAAAAAGTATGTTTAAAATTAGGTATAAATAAGAATGGATATGACTTTTAACCGGATTTTACAAAGAAAGGTGGTTTGGATTGATAGCAGAAGAGTGATGGCAAAAATTGAGGTGTAAGGAGATGAAGTGAAAGATTAAGAAAGATTTTAAGAGTCCGAGTGACTAAAAGGAAGTAGAATGAAAGATTATGGAAATGGGATTTTGTTTGTTTCAGTAAAGTAGAAAGAATGAGTTTTTTTTTTGTTTGATAAGTTTTTGTGGATACACTGGACTGATCACCCAACTGTGTCTTCAAATTCTTAACATTCAAAAATAAAAATTGAAAAGACAGTTAAGTTTATTTGAAAGGAAATTGAATGGGTATGCACGATGATGTAGTTCAGCGAGTCTGATACGTCAGTGCTCAACATAGTCATCCAAGTACACCAAGGTACAAGGCAGCTATTTCTAATCCTACTCTGATCATGACGATGAACGTGATTCACTTCGTGAAGAGGCTGGACATGTGTGAAAATGTTAAATGAGGATGCCTGTTTTTTAGTGTGTTGATAATAATGAGTGGTATATTTTTTTACTTGTACCTTGCATAAATAAATAAATAATAATAAAAATAAATGAATGAAGAAAAATAGGGGCCCCATGAAGTAATAAATAATGTGTACTTGAAATATGAAAATGTGAAAAAAATGATGAATAAGATGACTGATGGAAAGGAAATGAGCTGTGTGCTATAATTTACTATTTATGCCAAGAATAAAAACAAACGTGTTATAAGATTGAGAAATATATAGATTAAAAAAATATATGTTGTTAAAAGTACTTATACAAAAAAAAAAATGAGACTACCTAAGGAAAAATATAATATGTCATGAATGAAATAAAATGTATACCTACCCTATGATATTTAGAAAAAAAAAATTATAATAATGTGACGATTTATTACATATACCTAATTACTTTAGTTTTAAAATTATATACTTACTTAAGTTTTAAAAATATTTTAATTTTTAGATTAAATATTTTTTTAATAAAACGGGGGAGGTGTAGTGTGGTACGCCACCCACCACCCACTAGCTTGTAAGGTTTAGGTTAAGCATTCAATAAACGTAATTCATCAAGAACGGTTGTATCACTTCTCTACACCAACTTGCGACATCCTTACAATTGTATCAAGCCTTATTTAAATGTCTCATCCCCAGACACGGGAGCGGTGTTCACCTTCGGCAAGTCCCACTTCGCAGACAACGAGCCGAGCCACTTCTTCATCAAGAACGACCCAGTCGTCGCCATATCCTGCGGAGACGAGCACAGCGCAGTCATTTGTCGTGAGTTTACCCTATTAATTGTTTGGTAGCTTTACGAAAATTCAAAGGGTAATTAGGTATGTAGTTAGAGGCCAAAAAATTATCTCTCCGTAGAATTGATTAAATGTAGGTACGCATACCTACCCTTACACCACAGAGTTACACTTACGTTTTTACTCATATAACAACATTGGCCAAAAACGTTATAATAAATAACAAGTGAATGTAATGTGGGTTGAAAAATGTACCTGACTTAGCTTAGTTTCTTGTACGGAAATAAAAAAAACCAAAGAATTCTATACGATATATATCTATATAAATATATATATATATCTTTTGATTGAAGAAAGACATTTTTTTACTTACACTTCGGATCACTAAAACTATAGAATTCGTTCGATAAAATGATTTAAAACGGCACGGTGGTGAGAAATTGAAAGCTTACCCGTCTTTCAGCGTTTCAGGGCTGGGTGTTGTGCCCGAAGCCCGAACCATGGTCTTTACAACTTTTGTTTTTATTACAAGGCGTTTTCTATACCAATATTATAAAGAGAAAAGATTTGTTTGTTTGTAACGAATAGGCTCCGGAAATACTGAACCGATTTGAAAAATTATTTCACTGGTAGGAAGCTACACTATCCCCGAGTGTCATAGGCGATATTACATTTTCAAAAAAATTAGGGATCCTTACTTAAACTCAAATAATGTAACCCAAGGTGCAATATTTTTCCGTTGTTTACATATTTTGACAGGTGGTTTGTTGTTGTTGTTTGTTTTTTTATTTGCCAACGAACATAGTCTATAGAGCCAAGTCTATAGTAGTATCTTATATTCAATGGCGTAACGAAGTAAGCCGGGACAGCTCGTATTTAATACTTGTGTCCTCTACTCAGAAAATGGTCGAGTGTTCGTGTTCGGCGGCAACTCGTGGGGCCAGCTGGGCCTCGGGCACAAAGACGAGGTGGCTCGGCCGAGCTGTGTCAAGTGGCTGAAGCCACACCGGGCCCTATTTGTGGCATGTGGAAGGGCGCACACTGTTTTTGTTACTGGTAAGAAAGGAGATAAAGTACTAGTCTTGTGATAAGAAGCACAGGAAGCACATTCAGTTAAGGCCCTGGCTAGATCCAACCAGCCCTAGAGGCACCACACAAACTGATGAGTACTTTTCGACGTTTTATTTTTAAGTTATAACGACCACGGGGGCAAGTTTGTTACTGGTTTTGTGGTTGTTTAAAATACCCAGTGTGTTACACCTAAAATATTTATTTATTTGTTTCCACTTACAAATGTCATAACAGGATTACGCATATTTGGACATTGCAGCCTCTACTTTAGTGTTAGCTATTCAGTGAATAGCTAACACTAAAGTTTTTAAATTAGTGAATAGTATTCACTAATTTAAAAAAATACACTATTTAATTACTTATTTTAAAAACTACTAACTATAAGATACAACATAAAAAGTGACTTTTCAAATAACATGTGGAACAAATATTTCTCACTAAAACTCGAGAACGGCTTTGCCGATTTAGCAGATTTTGATTTTAATAAGACATAATCCAGAGAACGTTAAAACAGTGACAAATTAAGGAAGTCATCATTCCACGCGAACGAATTCAGCTAGTTCAATGTTTTAGGTATCTTTTAATGATAACGCATCACACTCAGAGCCCCTAAATAGGAAGAACCTGTATCTAGAGTGCCCGAAACATATACAGAGACAGACATTACACCAAGACTGGAAACAAACACCGATATTCATCATAACAATGTTCGCCCCGCCGGGAATCGTACCCAAGGTGCAAACTCATACTCAGTCCACATCACTGCCATCTGAGCTACGGAGCAGTCTCTTTTAAGGCTTCTAACTTCTAACTAATGTGTTTTCTTGCTAGATACCCACAACATTTACACAGTAGGCTGTAACGAGGAAGGCCAGCTCGGCACGGGGGACACGGAAGCCCACACGGTGCCGCAGTACGTGGAGGTGGACTGCGAGGATCTGCAGGTCAGGCAGGTCTCGGCTGGGTCCAACCACACCGCTTTACTTACTGGTAAGGAACCCTCAAACGTACGTAAGGTAGTGTTAAGAATGCTCCGTTCGCGAACTTCCTCGATAATAGCACCAAACTCTAAAAAAATAAGTTCTTCTAAGCAGAAATCAAAAATGTGCATTAAGCAAGATGGACTAGCTAATAGTATACTAAGAATTTTTAAAGGCTGTTGTGACGCATATTTTTTATTGCGGCCATTGTTTATAATAGGTTTCTTTTTCGAATGTGGCGCTAGTATCGCGGTTGGAACTTTGAAACTTTTAACCATCACTTACATAATCCATACCTGAAACTTTTAACCTTTCTATATTTTTTTTTTGCCATAATCGCCTAGCTTCACTTAGGTAATTGGCAATCGCAGTATGGCCTTTCAAGTTTTTCAACGCAGGACGCTGGTCCTTCGGTTGTTTCCTTTAGTCGCCTTTTACTACACCCTTGGAAAGAGATGGGGTGGTGTTATTCTATGACGCCACCACTCGACAATCTTTTTTTTTTGTGTTTTTTAAATGGTCTCAAAAATAATGAATATGTCACCGGAAAATAATAAGATTCGCAAGTTTCGTAGGATTTTAAACGAGAGATAAATTGAATTATTTTACGCCCACTTTTTCGCAAATTTATAAATTTTCGACGCGTCGTAGTAAAGGAGATTGACCATTCTGGACCAAATGCTGCCCACGCATGTGAATATTTTTTTTCTTCTTCACATGAAGAGATATATATATGAAAAATAAAAAATAAAAATTAAAACCACGGATTTATAATATATACGTAGTACCTTAAAACTTATTTTTTTGGTGATCTTACATTTGATATATAGTTTTTTATCGTTTATGTTAAATAATATTATTATTATCTTACCTATTCTACCTCCCGAGTCCGGTTCCGACCTCACTAGTCTCGTTCGAAGCAACTTTTTTTTGTAGCAAGTTCTATATGAAAATGATAAATAAAGAGTGATTTGCCAGAATTTAGAGAAATCGAAAGTCTCTCTTGCTCATATTCAGATTTGGTATGTGCCTATCTCTTTCGCGCACGCTGGGTTTCGCTATACCTGCGTGCTTGCGCACGTGCCCTTTTGTTTGTATTGCAGTCTAACTTCGCTCTTGGAACCGTTGTGTTTCGAGCGCACATAAAGAGCAGACATACATCGGCAAAAGTGTATCATTGCTATATTTTAATTGACGAGAACAATCATGGGCTCGATTCTGTTCAACATTATTGCTGCTCATGTTATATCGGGCGAAGAACGATCGGCAGTTGTGCCCACGTTGTTTGCCTAGTTTGGTTTTTGGGATGGGCTAGGCACCAAGACGTTGTGAGGCGCCCTGCTTTATTTTTAGATTCCATAATTATAGACGACGATGATGATGACGATTGATATGGTATTTTAAAATGTTTATCCTTAAATAAATGTTGATATTTTAAATGATACACCGTCTTTTATTTTTAAAATAAGCTGTTGGTTAGGATTTTTCGTCAATGTAAAATAGATTATTTTTCAATATTCCTTGGATAGATTCTTAAGCGCTTTAGGTTACAGACTACTGTTAGTCTAATGAACATTATGCACTATGATTCAATGCTGGGCAGCCTTGGTCCAGCGTCCATACAAAAATGGTCAATCTCCTTTATAAACTAACGGATATCAATCCGTAAGATTCTAAACGGATCGACCAATCACAGAAGAGCTTTTAATTTTACGCTTTTTGAAATACGGAAAATAACACACTGCTCTCTGATTGGTCGATGTTGACAGTGAAAATGCTTGCGTCCATAGACTTACGTACAATCAGACTTGCCAAACAATTCGAACACACTAAAAGTATTTTTACTGGTACTAAAAACTTAGTAGGTTTATAGGTTAATATGTGACCGCTAATGTGCGAAATTCAGTAAAAGTGCACTAACTGGCTGAATCCGTTAGAGTTCGAAATAAAATGTTGTTCTCAACATTAACTAGGTAATCTGCAAAATCCCTAGGTAATCTACAGAGTTAACGACTAAGTTAATTTCGAAAAATTGTTGCCTTAGATTTCAGTTTTACACAGGTAACCCAAGCTCCGCTCGCTTCGCTCGCTACGCTGGTTAAAGATAACAAGCCAAACCTAACCTAACCTACAATTTTGCCCTAGATTTGAATTTTCGTTAGGAGCTTTCTGTTTTCAGCACTTTAACGGCGAGACCCCAGATACCCCATATTTCACATAAAATTTCGCACATTAACTGACCTAAACAGTGTTCCCGGGAGAGAGCACATTAACGTATTTCGCACTATAACGGTGACAGATATAATATGCTATTATGGGATAATAGCATATTTTATCAAAAAGTAACCTTGTATTTTACCTACCTAGTAGGGGGTAAAAATTCCCTATTTCACTCTACCAAAATAAAACATTTTGGTCATGGCTAAAACTTTCGTAGCTCTGTGTTAAATTTCAATTCATTATACATGGCGTTTGGTTATTGGTTACTTATTATTTTACGAGTGAGTTTAGTAAGTTTATCAATTTACGAAAATGTAGGCGTAAAATAATACAATTTATCACTCGTTTAGAATCCTACGAAAGTTTATAAATTTCCTAGTAAATTTATAAATTTACGGTTCTTGTTATTTTCCGGTGACAAATATACCTATACCTACATATTCTAAGCATTAAAAAATCTATTTGTTTCCTTTACTTTAAGAAACTGGCAGAGTATTCGTCTGCGGCTCCAACTCGGAGGGCCAGCTGGGCCTCGGAGACGACACGCGGACCTGCCTCAAGTTCACAGAGATCAAGTTTATGGAGCCAATTGCCTTCGTCGAGTGCGGATACTACCATACTGTCTTTATTACTAGTAAGTTGTCCTATAATAATCCATACCTATATATATATAATATTATAAATGCGAAAGTAACTCTGTCTGTCTGTCTCACTTTCATGTTAAAAGTAGTGAACTGATTAGATGCAATTTGGTACAGAGATAGTCTTAAGCCTGTAAAAGGACACAGGCTACGGGAACTTGGGATTTTGCGGTAAGAACGGAAATTGCGCTGGTAAAGCGGCGGGGCGCTCACTAGTATGGCAATATAGCACATATGCTACTTATTTACTATACTGTTGAACATGGGTTCAATTGGGCTACGCTCACATATAGCCACAAGACAAGGACAAATATTGTGAGGGTATTTTGACGTTAATGTCATGCTTGGCAGGCGGGTTGGCGATCTAGGTACCTATGTACTTATTTAACATGGAGCGATGCTGCGCCCGTCTTTCTGTTGTTCCCTTAGTCGCCTTTTACGACACCCATGGGAGGTGGGGTAATGGGATTCTTTGCTAATACCTTACGGCTTAAAACAAAAAACCCATTGGAATAGTAATAGTTCAATGTTGGAAACAAAGCTCGTCAACATTCATCCATCAAACCATGAGTATTGTGTAAGCCCTAAGTTCGGGCACCCCAACCCCATGCAATATCCGTACTATGAATGAACCACAGGGTGGTGTACCACAACACAACACGGCACTGCAATGTGTTAATTTTTACGAAGAACCTTTTCATTTATCTTACCACAACATGTCAATAATTCTAGAAATTGTCTTCAGTCAAAGGTGCAGTTTTCATAACAGGCGACAATGAAGGCAGAAAGCTCGGCGTTTCCGAACCGGGAGTCAACGTGTTCGTTCCAACAGTCCTGCCTACCGAGACAGCAATAAAGAGCGTCTGCTGCGGCGCTGCTCACACCTTTCTTCTATCCATGGACGAGACCAAGGTCCTAGCTCTAGGATCTAACGACATGGGCCAGCTGGGAATGCCCAGGGACGTGGACTGGGTGACTGAACCTACCGAGCTGCATATAGACAAAATGTTCGAAGGCTACCAGTTGAAACTCGTCGCGTGTGGGGCTATGCACACTGCTTTTGTTACTGGTGAGGCTATAAACTTGAAAATGTTTAAAAATAAAAGTAGATTTTTTAGTCGCGGCAGTAAAAATAACTTTGCTTAAAAGCATTTTGATTATACAGCCCGCGTCGTTCATCGCATGCCGTTACTCAATTTACTTATTCTGTAGTAGCCAAGTACCTAGTGGGTATTTCTTAACCTGCGTTAGATTTTGAGCAACTTTTGCTAAAGAAGCGCGTAAAGTTTTGTGTCTACTTGGATTATACCTAAAGTAAAATTAATTTATATCAGTCAAAATGGTGTCAAAGAGGTGCGGGCTCATTGTTAATTGGTTTTAAATTCCGAGATAATTATCGTGAATCTGACTGTACCTACTCCTACTACCATCTAAACATGATGTACATATTTTAAATTCACTTGAGTAACGATTCTATAGAACCTATAGTTGGTCGCGACAAAACCGTCAGAACACAAAAGCTTAGAACAAATTATTTTTTTTACAGACAACGGCCTACTTTACACCTGCGGGGAGTCGCGGCACAACAAGCTCTGTTTGGACGAGGACAACGCTACCAACGATGCCGTCCCGAATCAATACTTACCAAAGCGGGTCACCGCTATGAATGGGTTCGTCGTAGACAATGTAGCTTGCGGCGGGTGCCACACTCTGTTGTCTGCCACCAGGGGAGCCGACATGACGAACAACGACTTCGTCCCTGCTGAGGAGTCGCTCCAGCAAATATCTCTGACGGAGCTGCCACCGCTGCAGAAAGTACCAACCGCAATGAACCAAGACACAAGACAACAGGAAGATATTGAAGGGACTAACAACGCTGGCGACGAAATCCCAAATGCTATGCCCTCCGCGCCCGACGACAACGGATCGATAAACTCATTAGAGGCCAACGTCAGCGGCTCCCATATTGTAAACATAAACGACCTTGATAACGACAACAACAGCACGCACGGAGTGGAAGAACTAAACAAAGACGATGTCGATCCAATGGCTCCAATCGAAAAATCAGAACTAAAAGAAATTATTAACAACATGGAAGATTTAGCGGAAAAAACAGCGACAAATATAGAAGATAGCGTTAATAAAGTAACAGAAGAAATAAAAGGAAAAATGGAAGCTGTAGAAGATATTATAGAGAAAGCTGCTGCGGATATAGATCCCTGTAAACACTGTGACGAGAGGAAAATACTCGATGTTCCGGACGAAATTAATGCTGAAATTGCGAATTCACCTCCCCCAAAATCTCCATTACTGCAGGAACTACTTCAAGTGCCCGATTTGACGCATATGAGTGATGTGAGTAAAACAAGTGACGACGGGCAGAGAAGCGAGAGCGGGAGCAAATCTGAGAACGAAACTATACCCTGCGGGTCTGACAAGTCAAGTCCTCAAGGTGGGAAGACTGCCAAAACCCAAGCTGTGATGCCTATCGTCCGAAGTGAAGACGCCGTGGAGGCAACTGAACTAGCAACTGATATTCAAGAGAATAGCGAGGTAGTTGTTAACAAACTTGAGAAAGGACGGTTTGGACGATTTTTTCAGTCCATTCGGGATAAGGAGAACTCTTGTATGGGGAAAGGAAAAGTTATTGAAGAAAATGTTCAAGGTATATCATGGCTTTCTTAAATATTTATTCTAAATAGTTACCAAGCAAGCAACATTTTCACCGCATCGCGTATTTTTGCGAATTCATTGCTTTATTTTTCCCTTTGCTGGCATTATTGCAGTTTAATTAAAAGTATTGTTCTTCAAGTGTTGATTTTGTACAGGTTTATAAATTTAATATATTTATTGCAGAAACGGTGACTAAAGGCATCGCCGACGCAGAGAAAACTATTCACAAAGTAGAAGAAACTATTGAAACTGAAATAAGAAACCAGACAAACTCGCGGACTTGCACTATTTTATAAGAAAAATTAGACCTAAGTTATTGATGTTTAATATTATTTAAATAATAATTTTAAATTAATACGATTTGAGAATTAAAACTCCATTACTTTAATAGGTACCTTTTATTGAGAAAATACCAATCTTTTGACTCAGGGTGCACATATGAAATGTTAACTGGATACAACAAGGATTTACCATTTAGTATTATGGTACATAGCCACATCTAACATACAAATAAATCAAACTGAATAAAATACACAAAACAGTTTCGTTAGGTAGGTGTTAATATGTAATTAGGTATGCAATTTGCTGCAATACATTAAAAAAACTACATCAAATGTAATTTCGACCAACTCGCGCGGCAAGAGCCCCAATAAATTTAAGTTATTATAATATAAACCTTAAAACTATGTGACCATATCAACAAACACCATACTCAAAGCACAGCTTTAGTACAAAATCAGACTTTGCAGTTTATAGAGACGAACCTGCCAAAATAGCAAGTTCGATTATAAAAGCAACATGTTGTTGAAAAACCACTAAAATGCATTACAAACATCAAACCTAAACAATACTACTTCTGTTAAATAAAAACTTTTAAATTAAAATAGAACTTTAGTAATGTAAGTATGCGGGAGCTTCATAAGGAACCATACAGTCGCATTTCAATTCTGTCAACTGACACAAAAAGAATGAGGGTTCTTAAGGTTGAGTATACACCAAAAAGATTACTAATTTTTGTAGTATTATAGTGTTTCAACCAGAGATACGTAGCAAGGAATGTTTTTAATCACAATGGAATCACTTTTAACACTTTTTGCTAGGTAAAGATAATGTTAAAGCAGATTTCTCGCTACGCATGTCTGGTGGAAACACCTCTAATCTTATTAGCAGTTACCTTTCGGATTCAGCAATCTTAAATCAGTCATCCACAAGCAAATATACTCCCGCACACGTCACAAAGAACAAGCTGTTATCTAGACAGTATACAGATTCTTGGTGGCCGAGCTTTGCTTCAACATGGTGTCTCTGTGAACCTGGAAGCCTATTTTGCCGTGGATCCCGAGCTGCTCCTTCAGTTTTCTGCCAATTTCAAGGCTCGCTGTTTGCTTAGACGTATCTGCAGTCCAGATTGCTGTTAAAGAAAAACCTCATATTTAATTGAATATTGCAGAATGTAGCTTGAACAAGGAAAAGCAAATGTGAAGCAATTGACTGCCTCCGTAGTTCAGTTGGCAGTGATGTGGACTGCGCATGGGTTCGATTCCCGGCGGGGCGACATTGTTATGATGAATATTGATGTTTGTTTCCGGTCTGGGTGTAGTGTTTGTCTCTGTACATGTTTTGGGCACCCCAGATACAGGTTATTCTTAGTTAGTGGCTCTGAGTGTGATGCGTTATATGTGAAGTTAAATAAAGTATTCTTATGGTGATATATATGAGTCAGTTTATGTGACCCATGTATACAGCAATACTGGACAAGCAATGGGGATCAATAATAGTAGCCAGAAGATTATTGCCAAATATTAATTTATAAATGGAGATAGGTAACTCACCAATTTTATCTCCTTTAGGCCGAATGTTCACAACAGCTCCACAAATTTCATCAGAGTGATCAAAGTTTTCACCAATTAGTAGAAGGACCTGAAATAAAAAAAAATAAGAAAGTTAGTAAAAAAGAAAAACTATTAATATGTACAGTATGGCCTTGCTGATCCGGACTCCCGCTGGTTCGGTGATCGCAGTAATCAGTATGTGCGAGCTGCAATGATTATCCTTAAGCCATTGCATCCTCATTAATTTGTTTATGGCCTATTTTTTTTTTTTTTTAAATAGCCTAATTTGTGTCCCACTGCTGGGCAAAGACCTCTCCTCTCTGTATCCACGTGTCCCTATCCTGTGCCACCTGAATCCAGTCGGACAGATAGGAATCAATATCATCTCCTTCTTGGCCGTTTATGGCCTAACTTTATGTTTTTTCTTAACCCGTGGAACGATTGACTACCCTCAAACGCATTTAAATTATGCACAGTTTATGTGCGCACGACACGATGAGGTTTAAATGTTTGTAATTTTAAAAATGAAAAATTTAGTTTTTAAGAGCTTAAATAAAAAATATATATTAGAAACTAAGTAAGTAACTAGCTTAAACATATTATGTTTATTATACCATTATATAATTGCATACTATATACCAGATGCCTTGATAATTCGAATCTGGTTTTTTCCTCTCTTAATAACTCTTTCATTAACAAGACCCTAAAGTATTTATAAAAAAAAAAAAAACTGTATGTAACTTACCACATCCAACCAAAATCTGTCTAGGTCAGAATTACGTTGTTTCCTTTCAAGATTGATGAGCCATCTGCCACCCATTTTATTGGCATCATCTTCCCACATGGGTCGTATTCCCTGCTTAAAGACGGCATAGTCATGACCTTGACGGAGCTCTGAAGGAAGTTTTATGTGGTGGTACAATCTGTAAAAGAAAACTTTGGTTGTATTGATGAAACTAGTCCACCCTAGCGAACTTCGTACCGCCTAACCTGTAACTATCTTGTGCACATATTATACTTAAAAACCTTCCTCTTGAATCACTCTATCTATTAAAAAAAACTAATCAAAATCCGTTGCATAATTTTTAAGATTTAAGCATACTTTGGGACAGAAGCGGAAATCAACTTTATTTTATACTATGTATTGATTCAGGTTGTTATATTTAAAATGCTGAATAATATGAAATTATAGAAAACAAGATATTAAAACTAAAGCATCAAGCAAGAGCTAACTGCTTACTGCAGAGCAAAAGTTTTGCAAATAAGAAATAATAACAATCATACATAGTGAAGTAGCATCATATCTATCATCATCATCTCAGCTGAAAGACGTCCACTGCTGGATATAGGCCTCTCCCAATTTTTAGCATGACAATTACCTCCAAAAGTCTTCTACTGTATCAAAGGTGGTCAGCTCAATAAGATTCTCCTCCCAGGTCTTGTTCCGATCATTGTCGTAGAACCATAAGCTCCAGGTATTCTGCAGCGGGTGCTTTATGAGGAACTCCGGGGGCACCTCGGATCCGCCGCCGGTGGCTTTCACGTCGGTCACGACTGGGCCCTTCATAGCACACAACATTACTTCAAAACCTAACCTACAAAACTGCTGTAAACCTAACAGCCTAATAATTAGAAACTAAGTTTTAGTAAATTACAATACTGGAACTTGTCTGAAACAGAGCAAACGCTCAGTATTCCGTGAATATCCGGCAAACACGGAGCAAATGTTAGAGTGAAAGTTGGTGAAGCCACATCAGCAAAAACTCAAGGTATAAAGGTTTAGGCAAAGGAATGTGCGTAAGCTAGGGCACGCGGGTATTTGGAAAGTCGATTTATTCCATTCTACCTACTTCAACTTCGTCTGCAGTATTTCCAGCCATGTCACAAAAATCTCACCAGGCAATTTTTTTTCAAGAAAGACAGTTTTTCTAAGCTACCAACCTAACGAACAAAAATTATTTGATTGAGATATTTGAAATTGATTGAAACACAGATTAAAAAGATCCTAAAATGTTGGCATTTAAACATGGCCTCGCTCATGATATGCCAGCCATCCATGCTATAGAGATTGCTTTCTAACAACCCGTAAAACCCTATCGACGCCCGCTCTAGATATCTTTGTCAATCAATCAATTCGTGGACTGTTAAGTATTTTGATTGATTAATGAAAATAAATTTAAAATAGCCGAGCCGGGCGGGAGTTTTTTCGTTTCCTTCCTCTCGCTCTCGTGAATTTTTCTTCCTAAGTAAGAAATCATTCTCTTACCTATAAATTCTGATTCAATTTCGCTTTTCAAAGTTAAAAGTTCGTTAGATAAAATTTTACGTTCGGGATTCTGCTAATAATACTTACTTTCTATATTTCAGACCACTTAATCTCTGCAGTAAGCTCGAAAGCAAAGAGGTTGGAAACCGCCGCTAAAAGCTAATCGTTAGCCGGTACAAAAAGACTTCACTGATTTTTAGAAAATGTCTGTTCAAACTCTGCTCTTGGACTTCTCTATAGACCCTGCACGTATTGGTGACGAAAGTGGTCAAAAGATCATATTTGGACAGCTTGAAACTGTTCTAAAGGACTATGTGCCTAACCTAATATTAGCAACAGACATAAAAATTGAAGGTGGGTCACTAAAATTAATGACCGGCAAGAAGGGAACCTCCGTGACTGTCAGGTTCTTTGATCGTGGTCTGGTCACAGTGAACATTGAGTATTACAAGGAAGAAAATGAGGAGCCTATGATAAGTTTTAAGGTAAAAGATTTACAAATTTCTTGTTATGTTCTGCTATCTTATAGGAAATGGAAATTCCAATCAACAGACAGATTGCAGATTTATTTAGGTAGATTTAGTGGTAACTTCTATGCCATATAAATTTTATGTGTTCTAGTTTAAGAAATAAACTACAAAAAAACAAATATATATTTGGCATCTGTTTATTTATGTATAAGTTTCCGGCGAGCTTACATTACATTAATACTTGGACATTTGCCTTTTGAGATACTAGTACTAGCATAATTTTTGCAGCCATACAAATAAATAAATTTGTTTATTTATAAAAAGAGTTAAGTCTATGTATAATCCCTATGTCCCTGATGAGGGATAAGAGGACATCATCATCATCATAAAAAGAGTTAATTAATTACTTGTTGTTAGAACTAGTATCCACGTCTCAATACCTTTTAACCCTAGGAATGGTAAGATAACTAGTTAATAACATAAGTCACTTGGTGTACCATTCAAAGAGTTAAAAAGCATCCAGTTAGATTCAAATTAGTTATTGTGCAATTATTTGGCTAAGGTTGAGCATATCTTTATTCTAGTGCACTAAGCTACTGGAAAGTACGGTCAGACTCTCATTGGAGTGTCGTCGAATTAAACTGTTGCCAACAATCAAACGAGGCTACAAGTTTGATGTGTACCTCACTAGTTCAGGTCAGCCTTTTGGCCCTGCACTTGTAATTTATATATTTTTATCCCAAATCTAATTTCCTTTTAAACTGAAAACACAAATATAATCACAGCAAAAGCTAAACATTTTATATTCTCTAATAACATAATTTTTAGTGTAAATTATTATCATAAAAAAGTTTTTTAGACTTTTCATGCTTACTTGCAGATATAAAAGTAAAATAGACATGTTCATACATAAACATGTAAATAATTCTTAGAAGTAATTTACCTATTTCTATATGTATAGACAACACATTTTATTTTTTAATACCTTTTACCTAACTTTCTTTTCTACACTTTAATTCTTTCATTTATTTAAGTCTTATCCACAATATAAAAAAAAAACTCAGTTCTAACAGCATTTTAAAGTTTTTTCTTCCAAAATCAACCTGCATGTTTTATCCTACTTTTGTTTGCCTACAAGAGTTTGTTCTACTGGGGAAATTGCTCAGCCTTGCCAGCAATCCATAATTATGAAAACTAAAAACTTAAAAAATTCCTGCTTGGTAACTTTCCAATGATTTGTTTTTGATTTTCCAATTTTTATTTTTCTCTAATAGACAGCCAAGCTGTTAGATCACCAACTGAAGAAATATATCACAGTCATAAAGTCCCAGGCTTTTATGCCAATAAAAAGGTGCCTGTTCAGCAGGTACTTCCCGTCCTCAGGTAAGCCAAGTAGTACCCTATGAATGTGTTAAAATTGTAGTTTCTAATAATATATTTCCTTAAAAGAAGCTAGATTTGAATTAGTTATAGTCATAGAAGATCCCAAACATCTCAGATTTTTCGAAACATTCCAGCTGCTTGGGACTTTTATATCTGGCTATTAAGTATAAAGTTCTAAAGTAAAAAATTAATTGCCTAACCATTTTACAAGTTATAGTACAATTAATATTGTGAATTTAATGTAGCTAGATAATGTGGTTACCTAGGTAGATTTGTAGTTTTTTGAATTCCTCTTGCACAGCACATGCTTTTTGGCTTCCTGTTCCTGTGTATATACTTACCACCTACAGTTATTTATAATTTCAATAACTTAGTGTAACAATTATTATTAAATCCAGAGGTTTGGGTACTTCTTATGATATAAAATAAATTTATACCTTAAAATTCAACAGATGAAAGACTGTTGGAGTACGACATCGACGCCGTGGTATTTGACGAGGTGTCGCCTTTTCAAAGGGTGCAAATTGTCCACTCCAAGACTCTAGGAAACATGTTGGTGCTAGATGAGTTGCAAAGTGAGTGAGCAAGCAAACAACAAAGCAATTTATGCTTGACTAGAGGCTGCCCCGCGGTTTTTCCCGCGCAGATTTCTCATAAACACAAAAATCCATGTTTTTCCCGTTCCCGTGGGAATTTCGGGAAATCCCTTCTTAGTGCTCACCTACACTCCCTAAGGAACCTACATGCAAAATTTCAGCCCGCTACGCCCAGTAGTTTCGGCTCTGCGTTGTCTATCAGTCAGTCAGGCAGTCAGTAACGGAAGAGTTTTATATATATTGATTACCTTTAGTTTATTAAAGGTATTAATCGAATTTTTGATAAAAATTACAATGCCTACCGCAAAGTTCATAATATCAAACGCTTAGAAATGAGGAGATTTGACATTTACCTACCGTTTCAGATATTTCGGAGGCAGATCTTATTTACACTGAAACACTTATGCAGAGAGGCAAGGAGAACTACGAGGGAAAAGAAATTGTGATACTAGGCAAGTTACTAAACAGCACTACAACTACTAAATTCCTACTTTATACTGGGTGTTTCTGACAAGGCGGTAATAAATCAAATGAGGGATTCTGCTCATCATAACAAACAATTTTGCCAAAGCAACATGAGTTGAAATCTCAATAAAAAATAACAACTGTTCCATACATTGGTTCGATCAGCTGAGGGGGTCAATGTACGGGACAGCTGATTTTTGTTGTGAGATTTCGACCCATGTTGCTTTGGGAAAGTTGTTAGGTATAGGTGAGCTGAATCCCTAGTTTGATTTATTACCGCTTTTTCAGAAACACCTTGTATATCTTGTAATCTAGCACCAAACCAATCCTCCAGCAAGTCAGTACTGTACTGGGTGGCAGGTGGCAGTAAACTTCTAATAATTATTATTATGGTATGTCTTGACACCTGGTCGTATTTTGGCTGAGATGTTAATTATTACATGCACAGCAGTTGGGCTTGAAGATCTAACTAAGGTATAGCCAACATTGGAAGTGGATGATAGGAATAAAATTGTAATGTACTATTTATTCAAGAAAAAAATCATATGGTTAGAAATACAAACAAAATTACTTAAATAAATTTTTTTAGCTTTCAACTATCAAAGTAAATTAGGTTACACCATAAGTTCCAAACCAAATGAGAGAGAAAACTAATGAAAAAGCATGAGGAAATGATTCTAAAGTAGGATTCACGTAAAATTTTAGGTGGAGGCGACGGTGCCCTTCTTTATGAGCTTTTGAAGGAAAAACCAAAGTTCGTCTGGATGCTCGAGATAGACGAGCTAGTGATGTCTGCCTGCAACAAGCACATGCGCTCCGTGTGCGGGGACGTGCTCGAGCGACGCAAGGGCGATAACTTCGAGGTTTGTACTTTAATTGTGTCTTGGATTTCTCCAAGGCATTTGACTACATAGATATAGTTTAAATTCTTATTCAAACCTAAACGAATTGACTTTTGTTGAACACTACACGATAAGTGACATATTATTTAAAGGTTTCCTAAATATTTATGTTATTTTAATGCAATCAAAAAAGCCTTTTCGTGTTTTTGGAATATCTCAGGGCTAAATATTAGGGCCACTATTATTCTTTCTGGACATAACATTGTTATATTTTACTGTATTCTTACTTCAATGACTGCTCCGTAGATCAGTTGGCAGTGATAAAGACTGAGAAGCGTGTGCACCTCGGTTCGATTCCCGGCGGAGTGAACATTTTTATGATGAATATCGATGTTTGTTTCCGGTCTGGGTGTAATTTTGTCTCTGTATATGTTTCGGGTACTCTAGATACAAGTTCTACCTAGTTAGGGGCTGCTGAGTGTGATGCGTTATTATTATTATGACAGATAATAGTGGAAGATTGCATGGTGACAGTGAACAAGCTGATAAAGGAAGGTCGCAAGGTGGACTACGTGTTCGGCGACCTCACAGACATCCCCATTTCGGACACGGCTTGCGGCGAGTTGTGGGAGTTTATGATCATGATCCTTAATTCCGCCTTCAAGATTATCAAGCCGAACGGGAAATTTATGACACACGTAAGTATATTTATTCACGCAAAATAGGCACGATAGCTGACAAATTGCGGAAACTCGCCCGTAAACTAAGTATATTTATTTAATTACATAATATGTTTAGCATTCTAAATTTTGAACGAATTTTATAATACTTGCCAGTCAGGGAAAGATCCAGATTTTATCTTGATATTTTGATTAAGTAATAAGCTTTTGATAATTATACAATGGGAGTGTAGGGTAAACCACATCTTTCCCTATTCAACCCTCTGCCAAGAATGTCAAGAATGGGACTGCTTACCCTACCTCCCTAGTCTTCTCAAGTACTCGGCACTAGAGCTATACACATAAAAATCCTTACCAAATGAAACCCATTAATCCCTGTAATAATCATTCATACATACATTGCGAGTCGAATAAAAGCTTTTATAAATAACTAGAGACTGCCCGTCGATTTCACCCGCGCAGATTTCTCATAAACACATAAATCCCGTTTTTGTCCGTTCCCATGGGAATTTCGAGAAATTATTCCTACTTTGTGCTCCCCTACAATCCCCAAGGACGTGCAAAATTTGAGCTCGCTACGCCCTGTAGTTTCGGCTCTGCGTTGTCTGTCAGTCAGTTACGGAAGAGTTTTATATATATTGATGGAGTTGCTGTGAATTTATAAATGCACGAGCTGTCCCGGCTTACTTTGTTACGCCATAGAATATAAGATACTACAAAAGACTTGGCTCTATAGACTATGTTCTTTTGACTGCCCAGAATGGCCGAATAAAAAACAAACAACAATAACAAACCACCTGTCAAAATATGTAAACAACGGAAAAAATATTGCACCTTGGGTTATATTATTTGAGTTTAGGTAAGGATCCCAAATTTTTTTGAAAATCTAATATAGCCTATGACACTCGGGGTTAATGTAGCTTCCTACCAGTGAAAGAATTTTTCAAATCGGTTCAGTATTTCCGGAGCCTATTCGTTACAAACAAACAAACACACAAACAAACAAACAAATCTTTCCTCTTTATAATATTGGTATAGATTAATTGTGTCATGGTGTGGCAGGGTAACGGCGCCACGTGCCCGGAGTCTCTGGAGCTGTACGAGCAGGAGCTGCTCAAGCTGACTCCGCCGGTCTCCTTCACCAGGACCAAGGCGTTTGTGCCTTCCTTCCTCGAGGACTGGATCTTCTACCAGATAATGTTCAAGGACGCCGCTCACGGCGACGAATAACAACACCCCACACCCACCAAAGAGTCAACTAAAGGTTCCTCAACTAATTTTAGTCAAACTTATGCCATATTATTAGTCACTGTAATACAAGGTTATAAACCGCCCGATAGTGAATGCAATTTAAAAGTAGCTAGTAAGCATAATGGTAGTCATACTACGCATTTTTTGGTATTATTAGTTTTATTTCGATTTTTACTGTTTGGATCTTTATTGTTTCTTGCTTGTTTTTTTGCGTTGAATAAAACTTTAGTGATGATAAATAATTGAGTTTTGTGTTATTAAAAAATACATTTTATTTTACAATAAGATAGGTAGGTAATATATTAACAAATGAACTAAAATTTATCATGTCCAAAACGCAAATTAAGACTAAGGTCAACGAGTTCAATTTTGTTAAAGAGTTTTGTGAAAGCATAATTTTCATCAACTGAAATTGGTTATGTACCATTAAAAAGGCGCTTGAACCTATGCATAAAATATTTTTTGTAAAAATTTTTTTTATTATATTCACAACTTTTATGAAATACTTGTCTGACCTCAATCTTGAAGAATCTCATAAAAAAATATAGTTACATAGTTAAAAAAAAACATTGAATTACAAAGTATGATAATAAAACAAATAAATCATAAGCCAGAGCCTGTACATTAAATAACCACTTCTTATTTTTTACATTATCGATGTGCAAATATACAGGAGGTTTCTGACAAGGCGATAATAAATCAAAGGAATGAAAAGAATCATTTAAAACAAGTTTCCCCAAAGCAACCACAGGTCATTGGATAAGACCCATGTTTCTTATGAAAAGTTTTCGGATATAGTAAGCTTACTCTCCTTTGAATTATTACCGCCTTGAAAGAAAAATTATGTAGATATTTATATCTTACGCCTATGCACGCATCCGCAACATTTATTAGATAGTATTGAATAAAAAAATATCTAAAACCATCTGATTTACAAAATTTCGATCAGCGATTAAGTATGTATATGTGTAACAGAAAAAGTTGTTGTAATCGAGGTTCTAGGGTACTTCCATTCCAAGTTTGAGCCCAATCAGTCAAGCTGTTTTACCGTGAAAAAATAAAAACTTCCGTTACTGACAGACAGACAATTTACAGCCCAGTTTAAGATACTTTAAATTTTGTGGACCAGAACAGCACAAAACTTAATTCTACCTTGATATACATAACAAAAGCGTGGGCTGACAAAGCTGCGGAGACACATTATATTATATAAAAAATCTAATATATACACATTGCAGCCCGTTTGTAAAATCTCTTATTCCTTAGGCCGCAATTCCTTCTACGCGTCACGTGTTGCAGTGCAATGCTTCAAAGAACACTATGTACAGTGGCGGACACGGTCGGCGTAACACTTCCGGTTTTTCTGTATTGCAAAATAGCTCTTGTTCTATGGTAATACAATCTAGGGCTGACGAAACCATAGACAAATCTGTTACGGCCTCCTAGTAAAGTAAAAAAAAAGTAAAAAATGATTTATTCAATACAGGATACAAGATATCGCTTATTGAAAGTCAATTAGACTAATCTAATTAATATTGATACCTTATTTCGTAAAGTATCCTATACTGATAGAGGCGAGGTAGTTCAGGGTGCCCACTAATTGGCTCAGGCAAACAATGTCTGCCTTGCCTTACGACAATGGTCGCCTGGAGACGCCCCCAAACGAGCCCTCCTCTGTCAAATGATTCTAGTCCGTGACTGTACCTAAAACAGATATTATAAAAATTCAAGATTTGGTTGTAAGTAATTTTGTACGACTCAAAGATACTGTTGGACCAATTGCAAAAAGTCTTATACACTATTAGAATCCTACATTATCTTTGAAAAACATTAAAGGCTTCGATCAAAAAACGACATTACTAGCGGTACAGTGGCGGACTAGGACGGCGTAACAGTTTTGTCTATGGTCACGTGCGCCGTAAATACCTAAGATCAAGAGCTATTTTTAATATAAAAACCGGAAGTGTTACGCCGTCCTAGTCCGCCACTGTACGAAGTTGACTTGGAAAAACGCGGTACACCTACGCGACCGGGACGTTAGCTTAACAAAAAAGTTGGGCCCTAGAACGAATATAAATCACAGTAAAAAGTTAAAGTATACAGAGTGTTTCTGACAAGGCGGTAATAAATTGAAGAATTCAGCTCACTTAACCTAACAAAAACTATAACCGGCTAGTCAGGAACACCCAGTATACAATACAATACAGTTTCTACTCAGCCTGCCGCAACCGGGCCAGTCTTTGAGTGAGTTCGTCTTGTTCCTGTGAGACTACTGTGGTGGCGCCCACCGACGTGCTCGGTACTCCTGATGGCAGCTCCATGTTCAGTTCCAGACTGTAATAGAATAGAATATCATTAAGTATATAAAACTTGTATAAGCGTGATAACAGTGTTAGAAGCGTTACAAAAAGTGTGATTCGGCGAGTCGAACGGAAAAGTTTAGAGGAAGAAAGAAAAATGTTTCGTAGGGGCAGGAAAGATAGGTGTTACATGCGAGCATACATTTTCTTTATCTCATAGGCAGTTAAGATTAGTATATATTTAAAACATCATCTCAGCCGAAAGACGTCTACTGCTGGACATAGGCCCCCACCACAAATCGCCACAACGACCGGCCTTGAGCGACCCTCATCCAGTGGTACTCCCGCAGACTTCACCAGATCATCTGACTACTGACTTGTGTGGAGTCTGCCTACTCTGCGTCACTGGAGAACTTATCGGCCCCAGTTAGCATCTATTATTTATTTGAGCTATGTGCCCTGCCCATTGACACTTAAGTTTCGCAATTCTTTGGGCTATGTTGGTAGGTAACTTTAAATATTACCCAGATTTAAAATATAACAATTTCTTTTTTTTTTTTTCAAAATAGAACCCACCTTCAATAAACTGACATACATCAACTGAGCACTTCCTCTTTTTGAAGTCGGTTAAAATAGGTACTAAAACCTTTACCTGAATGTAACAAATACTTATCTGAAACCCGCATCAAGATCGGTTCAGCCAAACGCGAGATAATCGCGGACAAACATACATATACAGAGAGGTCAACTTGATAACCTAATTTTCTCCTTTTTTGAGGTCGTTTAAAAATATTTAAACACTTCAAAGACCACATACCCAGCCTCATCAGCGACTTGCTGCAGCAAGTTGTCTACATCACCCTGCGGCACGGTAGTCGTGGTCGTCTGTGACATGGCATTCTCCATATACGAAGACTGCACATCGAGGTCTTCAAACTGACTCTCAAACTTGTCCATGAGGTTTGATATCTTCTCCAGGTTCATCGATTTCATTGCTGCGTCCATTGCTTTAACAACGCCCGCCATTGATTGTGTTACCTGAAATTTGGTGGAAGACTTATTAATTTTATTGCCTATGCCCATCTTTATGAAGATTGAAAGGTGAAAGCGCTGCTGAGCTTCGTGGAGGAGCTGGGGTAGTTAGAGTAGCGCTACCCCTTTTCACGCAAAATAGGCACGATAGCTGTCAAATTGCGGAAACTCAACTAAGGCTTATGTCCTGGCCTTATGTGGCGAGGCGCAAGACAGGGGCGGATGGCGACACCTCACGAAGGCCCGCTGTAGGTGTACCATAGGATTCAACAACAAATGATACCCATTTAGCTTTTAGGACTATTTACTCCCCCAGCGTTGTGTAAAGAAATGAAGAGCTCCAATATAATAAATTTAAAGCTTTGTTAAAGTCATCACAAAGGACAAGCAATGTCATTATGATAGATAGCAATAAATTAAGGATTCTTTGCGGAAATGCGATATAAATATTATTTACTTTTCTAAAATCCCAAGGATATTACTAAATAAGTAGAAGTAAAGCATTTAATGTTATAAATGAGAATAGTAGTGAATAAGTTACCTTTCTGGTAGTAAGTGCAGTTTGAACGCGGCTCGAAACAGCATCCACTCTGGCAGACATCCTGAGGTAGTTGAGAGCTTGATTCTTCTGCCTTATCGCATTTTCCGCGTGTATCCGGGCCCCCTCCATGTTACCTTTTTGTATCGCTTTTTTCGCCTTTTCCTTTTCCAGTTTCTCTTCTTTTTCACATTTTTTTGAATTTCGTTCTAGCTCTTTTACAGCAAATTTTAAATTGAATAGATGTTCTGTTTGCTAGGTTAAGGAAAGTTATTCAATTAAATTTATTTATTGAAGAATAAAATTCCATATTATTGTTTGTAAATACTTATACATGTTAGTCCTTAGATACTACCTATATCTACATGCATGTTTAAACAGTGCCTTACAATAAAACAGTCTAGTCCTATGGTCTGGTATTGGCACAGTATGGAGGCAACTCTCTTCCTTGTTAAAGTTAAGTTCTTTCAGCTTCAGTGTATAAAACCAAAATACTTTATTTCTTAATGTGTATTTGGCGTTACTGAAGAAAAAAATGTACTAGGTATGTATTTTGTGGGCACAACCTATCAAAGTTATACTGGTTTCTAAGTACAAAAAGCTTTTAATTTTATTGATGTATGTATATGACTAAATAGTTAAATTTCATGCTGACTACAGAAATCTTAGGCAAAGTTGCGAGAGATTGTCTCTTACAAAATTTCATCTTAATCAAGTAAGTACAAAGAAAACTAAGGAGGTATTATTTGCACAGTGGCGGTCTAGAATGGCGTAACCGATTTGTCTATGGCCTCGTATGGCCCTAGACTGTATTTCCAAAGAACAAGAGCTATATTGCAATACAGAAATACTGGAAGTGTTACGCCCCGTCCTAGACCGCCTCTGTACAGATGAGTAAAGGATCTCTGTAGCCATATAGTTGAGAAATAGTGACCTGCTAAAAACAGTGCAACAAAAACTTATTTTGCAGTCTAGTCCTTACCCCCTTCCAAAAAGGTGTGTAGCTATCTTTTGGGGGGCTTTGGGTCGGTGGGTCGTTATGACCAACAGTGGACGTCTCTCGGCTGATACACAGTTACCTATTTATTTTTCATAAAAGGATACTTTCCATGGCTGATGACGACATTTCGTTTCCCATTGCGACAATACTCTGGGTGGCACCTGGGTGAGTAACACTTAACTTTAACGCTATGAATCAAACAAGAATAAATTTAGCTTCCAATAGGCAACGAATTAGACGCAGAAAAAGTGAGTCATGGATGGAAAGAAATCAAGAAAGAAGTCTTTTCGACGAGACACGAACGAATCAACAAACAATGGCTTTCAATCTTCAATTATTCTGCTTCAATATCCAATGACATTTATTTCAATCATACATAACCGAGGATTGACTGACTACAGATTAGAAGTACATACATGTAAATTAATGGACCTGCCTCACTAGTGCTGAATGGCATATGGCATCCTTTGTATAAATCATCCTTTGGCAGTAAAACTCACAAACTGAATAAAAAATAATATGGGGAATGTTAAGGCATGCATGAATAAAATATTTGTCAAAATAAGATAACGCTATAATGCTACTACGAACACCTTAGGGCGTTAGTGCCTTTGCCTTTCATAATAATGGGATCGTTAACCCAAGATGAAAAATGTTGTCTATGGATGTTGAGTTTTGCATTTTGCATGTTGGCTGCCCCGAAATAAAATAACAAAATAAAAAAAAATACAATTTGCAGTTTCAGAAATTTTACTGGACTGCATTGCTGAAAATCCGTTTTATTTGTTGGAATCAGCTAAAACAATTTTATTTAACTGTAACTATTATTTTAATTGTGCTTTTTAGACACTGTTTCATTATTTATTTTCGTTTTCTACTCTGTTTTTATGTGTCTACCAGAATCATAAATTGGTCTCAGTCTCAGTTGAACAGAGGTCGTTCGCTTGGCGGAGAAAAAAAATGGCGTGCCTAACCCTCAAGAGGAATTTGGACTGGGAGTCAATGGCACAAATGCCTTCAAAGAGGCGAAGATGTGCCCCATTTACAACAAGCCCAAGCGCTAGCACTAGCACCAGCCCTGGAGGCCGGCCAAATGAAACCAGAGCTTCCATATTTGGAGAGGCGGTGTCAGGTCCTACGAAGCTAACAGCAGGTTTGTTTATTTTTTATAGAACAGCTGAATTATTCACTAGGTACTAGGAAGTGCCCTAAACGAAATCGATGCATTTTTTATCGTTAAGCAGTGGCTTGGTCTTTGTCTGATCAGCTGTATTTTCTTTTATTTGTCTCTTGCTCAATCATGGATAATTAGTAGAAGTTAGAAAGAGACGACAGGAGTCAAGATGTTTTGTTATTTTTTTGTTGGTTTCGGTTTAGTGTTATTTTTTGTATGGCGTCTCTTCTCTTTGTGCAATACGCCCGTTGAATGAATTTAACTGATTTTGATCTCCTGCCTGATTAACTGTCTATATTGCATTGGAAATTCCATAACTCAACATTAGGCATTTTGCCTTGCCTAATATAAAATTGCCAGCTTCTAAAGAATTATGAACTTTCAGTACTACCTAATAAATACCTACCTACTATTTGCAAGTCTAATCAACTAGCTGACAAGGCAAAATTTGTACCTACCTACCACCTTGCAATTAAATTACCATACCTATAATATGAAGTGTAGGATCCCAATTTTGTAAGAATTTTTAAAAAAGGAACATTAACTTATGCAAGAAGAATGGGAAATTTAATGGAGAATTTGGAAATATAAGTGGGAGTCAGTGCTTGATGAGGCTTACAGTCCGCGTCAGGTTCACTCATTATATTTTCTGAAACATATGTCTTTTCTCTATTGAAACAAAATTAAACAAAAAATTCTTGAACTATACTTGGTTGATTTCAGAGCGTATGGCGCAGGAGATATATAATGAGATGAAGCGACTACAGCGCCGTCGTCAGCTTCGTCTGGCTTCAGGGTCTGCTGCTGTATCTTCGTCCAGCGGAAGTGAGGGGGACGCCTCACCACCGCACCACTCACAGCACAGTGGCTCTACAAAGATTCACAACCGAGCTCTGTTTACATTTAAGCAGGTAAACATTTTTTACATTGTGCCAACTTGGTTATAAGGAGAAGGTTTTAATTAGGAAAAACTGACAACATCACAGTAACAATAATAATTTTCCCTTGGTGTACATTAGCAAGCCAAGTACCTGAGGCCAATTTTAATAGCAAGCAATCTTCTGTACTCGGAAAATTTAATGTTGCCTTAAGGTCCTCTGATGGACTTAGAAATCAGTAAAAAAAATGGTACTGTGCTAGCTAGCACCCAGAGTAGCTCAGATAGATACCCCATTAATAGATTAATTTCTTATAACACGTAATGTATGCATTCAGGTCCGCTTGATCTGCGAGCGCATGCTGCGCGACCAGGAGGCCGCCCTGCGCGCCGAGTACGAGTCCGTGCTGAGCACCAAGCTTGCCGAGCAGTACGAGGCCTTCGTGCGCTTCAATCTGGACCAGGTGAGTTAATGAATGCTAGACTGATCATCATCAGTTTAGGGTAAATAGCTCGAAGAAAAGATGGTCGCTGGGGCCGAAAAGTTCCCGAGTGGCGCGACCGCAAACCGGAAGACGCATAGCAGGCAGACCCCCCACAAGGTAGTCCAGAAGACCTGGTGAAAGCTGCGGGATTACACTGGATGAGGGTCACTGAAGCAAGACTGGTAGTTGTGGCGATTTACGGGGAAAGCCTATATCCAGCATTGGATAGTGGCGGTCCGCCGTCCCATTTACATTAACCCTATTAATTCATTAAAAGTTAGAGCATTTTAGTTATTTGACGAATGTCAATTTAGACTCGATGTCACGTATTTAGCATACAACAAACCAGAGAAGTAGACCTCCAGTAAAGTTACTTAAAATCTACTGTATCTTTATGAATAACACAGTAAGACTGTAAGCTCCTACTGCACATAGGTACCATATAATGTGAAACAGTAGTAAGCAAAACTTCTTTGCCATTATAATCCAATTCAAATTCCTAATGATGTCGATGGACGCCGTCCAGTGATCCTGAAGATGTAAATGTTTCTGTGGCAGGTCCAGCGCCGCCCGCCGCCCGCCTGCATGCCGCACTCCATGGAGGCCGAGCACCTCATGCATCAGGATCTTGTCCCAAGCTGTAAGTACCCTTAATGTGACCTGCATAAAGTCTAATTTACAATAAAAAATCGGTACCTTTACGGCCACTTAGCCCACCGACGCTTTCGCAGGCGGCAGTGAATACAAAACGATACCGAAAAGGACTCGGCTATGCGTCAAGCTTCAAATGTACTGACTGAGGGTCTAATGGCTAGCTGCACTTCTTTTTTTTTTGATACCATAAACCGAAACGAACCGAACGAAACCATTAAAAAAAATCTTTTTTTATAGTTGCTGTGCAATCTGTTTGCTGACAAAAAAAAAACGAAAGACATTCATTTATCTACCTACAGTACGTAATTGATTACTTTATTTTTGTTAAAAAATAACAATTTCAAAGATATTATGTTTATTCCAGATCTGTCCTAATAAAAGGCGATGTGCCGTGCTGCTACACTGCAATTATATCAAGACAAACATAATTTGGTAATTGTGTATATTATATACTGGAATTATATGGAGTGGCAGTCACCATTATTAATTTAAACATGCATTGCATATTAGGTCGACTTTGACCTCCATCGTATGTGCTTTTACAACTTGTGGAAAATAATAATGGTGCTGCTAATGTTCTTTAAATTTACGATTTGTGATTGCTGAAGTGGAATTTAGTTGTGGATAGGACTGCTGTACCACCAGTATAACTCTTGCACATTTTTATGATTTCAAAACTTGAAAGACACACATGAATAACATTTATAAGCCTCATAATAAAAAACCTGACATAAATTATAAACTTGTGTGAGAAAATTGGCAGGTGGCAAGGCACTTGATTTTACTGTAAACAAAACCCACCAACTCTAAAGCTGCATTAGTGCAACATGAACACAATATTGAAATGCTAAATTCCACTGGAGTTTTTTTAATGCCACATAAATTAGCTTTTAAATGCTTTAGGTAAGATTTGCTGGATAATTATGTTGATAGACTGAGGGTTGGGAAGTTCGATGAAGGGCTGGTAATTATTCATTTTGGAATTTTGTGAAAAACAACTATAGACTGGGTAATACCAATGCCAATTGTTGAAGTATGTGTAGATGGTATATTTACTGGAGTCGCGGAATGTTCTTAGTAGGTAATAGTGATACACAAAAAATAAATTCACGCAGAGTGCCTGTTGCAATATAAACATTGTTCTCAGATTATTTTCCCTGCAACGTAAGTAGCCATAATTTTGGTATGATAATTTTTAATTAAACTTTGTAGCGTTTAATTTTATTTTATTTAAAACTCTGGAATCATAATTTTCCTTGGGTTTTATTTATGGTCAGCATCATTTTTATTGTTATTATTATTATAGATAATTTCTTTTTCAGTTTGCGACCTCTACTTCTATTTGCGCCCCAACAAGAATAATATAAATATCACTTTGAATGTGTAAAAATTTTAATAAATGACAGCAGTTTGATTAAATTTTGAGCATAAACAACAACACAAACAAAGGATTCTTGAAATTGAAACTATTCTTGTTCTGGCGTGAAATATTGTAAATGGCGGATTCTTAATGTATTCTCAATACTTACTATTTTATGTAGAACATCTTTATTGTTCTTTTTCTATTTAACTTTATATCTGCAAGTCGTCATCTCACAACACAACATCGGCCTTGCAGCTTGCCCGCACGTTTTAGATTTGCTTACTTTAGCTGCGCTTTGTTCTATTTAATTTTGTATTACACTATGTTGACTCAGCTATTCTGATAGAATGACACATGTATTTATTTAAACATTATACATTACTACCGGTGCAGTTGCAGTGGTCGTGACGTGAGCAGGCGACTTGTGTTACTTACTTGTCTAGATAATTTTAAACTTATTTAATTTTAAGTTTTCTCTCTGTAATGTAATTTAGTTAATAGGTTGTTGTCAAGAAACTTTTGATGAGAACCTCGAAAACATTACGAATTTTTGTTTTTTTTTAATAATATATTGTTTAGTTAACTTTTATTGAATACAAGGAGGATCTATGATTGTTACCAAGCATTATTCAATAAAAACTAGGATAGATCTTTTTTAAATTGTATTATCAGCTCATTACTAGTAAGTTATTGGCGATTAAGAACTGAAAATAAATAAGCTAAACACATCTTGTTTTCTTTTTTTTCTAGCTGGGGTACTTCCTATTCCTTACTGAGAAAGAAGTTAAGTTGGATTTTCCATGATTGCCACCTTGTTTGATTGGCCAGTTCCATGACGGAATTATGTACTTACTGATCATTTTGGTTATTCCCATTGTCACCACTGGGAAAAAAATCCTAGTTGTTGCCAGTGGTGACAAATGGGAAAAAAATACAAATTGCCAGTAGTGTGTTTTCGGCGATTACCAACCTCCAAGTCCTATCAAAAAAAAAAGAAACTTGTAGGTATAATAAAAAGATTACAACTTTTGTGTCGATTTTTTTCACAAAACCTCACAAAAATTATGTAAATAATTCAACTGTTCCATTTTTTATTCCTGTCAAAAATGTTACGTAGTTTTTAATTCGGACAGGCCAAATAATAATATTTCATACAGTTAAATCTTCAGTTTTAATTGTTTAATAGTAATCATGTTAACTTATATTCTAAGGATAGGTGATACTAAGTTAGCCGGGTCAGTCAGCTAGTTAAAAATAAATTTGTCACGATATTAACATCATCATACTTACTGAGAGTTTCTCTTCTAAATATTGCCTTTATCATACAAAATATCAAAAACGTTACCGTTTCCAAGATACTTGTATTCAATATAAATTATCAATATCAATCTATACCAATATTATAAAGAGGAAAGATTTGTTTGTTTGTAACGAATATCCGGAAATTCTGAACCGATTTGAGAAATTCTTTCCCTGGTAGGAAGCTACATTAACCCCGAGTGTCATAGGCTATATTATGAGATTTTCAAAAAAACTAAGGATCCTTACCAAAACTCAAATAATGTAACCCAAGGTGCAATATTTTTTCCGTTGTTTACATATTTTGACAGGTGGTTTGTTGTTGTTGTTTGTTTTTAATTCGGCCATTCTGAGCAGTCAAAAGAACATAGTCTATAAAGCCAAGTCTTTTGTAGTATCTTATATTCTATGGCGTAACGAAGTAAGCCGGGAAAGCTCGTACAGTCAAGGACTAGGAGGCCGTAACAGATTTGTCTATGGTTTCGTCAGGCCTAGACTGTATTACCAAAGAACAAGAGCTATTTTACAATACAGAAAAACCGGAAGTGTTACGCCGACCGTGTCCGTGACTGTACATAGTATAAAATGAAGTCGCTTCCAGCGTCTGTCCCTATGTATGCCTATATCTTTAAAAATATGCAACGGATTTTGATGCGGTTTTTTTTAAAAGATAGAGTAATTCAAGAGGAAGGTTTATAAGTATAATAAATGCACAAAATAGGTTAGGCGGTACGAAGTTTGCCGGGTCGACTAGTTAAATTATATTTAATTGTTAAAGTAAAGCAATTTACCATACAAAAATCACGCTAGGAACTAAAAACAACTGTAACCACTCGTAACCAGGTACTGACAAATGGGAACGTTTCCAGTGGCGACAACTGGGAATAACGAATAACCGTAAAACGCAGTGATTTACCTTCTCTCTGTAACCCCCGTTACCGATCATTTTTAATATCAATAGATAGCCTACTCAGCCGTTATACAAATAGTACAATACAAATGTACCTAGGTACCTATGTAAAAAACCATCTCCCACTTGTATGTAATACAACGTTCCTACCTATAGTGATTTTGTATCGAGTTAAGGCAGGTTTCAAAGTTTTCAATTATATTCTTTTACGCCATCTTGGTAATAAAGTCTAGGGCTGACGAAACCATAAACAAATCTGTTACGGCCTCCTAGTCCGTGACTGTACAGTGGCGGACACGATCGGCGTAACACTTCCGGTTTTTCTGTATTGCAAAATAGCTCTTGTTCTTTGGTAATACAGTCTAGGGCAGCGGGTGTCGACTTAAGCTGTCGAATCTGCGACAAAAAAGTGCACAGACTTGGATTGTTTCTGAGATTAGATACCCATAGACTTTCAGGGATTTGTTTGTATACTAAGAATGTTTTTAAAAGTTAGAAAGTTGCAATTTTGTTCTCTCTGCTGGCAGCACATTGTTTTTCATAGATAGTGTGTAAAGTAGAGCATGAAGTTATGTGTAGAGTGTAGAGTAGTGCCTAACTTCTCTCTGGATTTTATGAAAATCAGAGAGAAGGTAAATCCCTACATGAAAATGTCAAAGTTACTCTATGGATAATGTTTTTGAAATTTTCAATTTAAATGGCCGTTATTATTAATTTTTTGTTTCCTTGATAAATTATTGTGTAATGAAAGAAAACCAAAGAAGGTGTTATACATGTCGAAATTCTGTAAAAAGTGATTCTACAATAAAACTAAACGGTTTTCAGAACCCGCAATCCGAAATAATACAAAGGTAACATCATTGAACTATTATTACTACTGGGTAACATTGAGGTTATTTTTAGACATAAAGACCGTTTTTTAGTTTTTGTAGTATGTACTAGTAAATTTGAGTTTTAACCTTTGAAAGAATAACGAAGTGAATATTATTATATCATAATCCTGATTAAAAAAAAAAAAAAGATCTAGCGCACACTAGGGGCGACACGCGACAGCGACGTGTCGGCGGCTAGACGCGACGTCAAGCTGCGAGGCACGCTCGCTTGCTACTTGTCGCACAAAGCAAGCGACAGCTCTGCGTCTATTCGAGACGACACGACTCTAAATATAAACGACAATGCCTCGATAATACGCGTCTAAAAGTCGCTTAGTTTCATATCAATCTATATATCACTATCCTTAAACAAAATTCCATTTAAATTGGTTCATTAGTTTTCTCTGGAAAGCGAGACAGACAGAGTAAATTTCGCATTTAAAATTTTAGTAAAGATTGTCGCCCGCAGCCTGTCGTCACGTCTAGTCCTCGAGATCTCGCTTATAGAATAGCTTGCACATTAACGTCACTGCCTTCGTGGCTTAGTTGGCAGTGATGGCGACTGTGACTTTGATGGTTTGGTTTTGAATAATTATATAATATTTTTTTTATCAAATTTAAGGTACAAACTTTGGGCAAATATGACACAAACCTGGTGGATTTTAACGTCCTGGTGGACAAGAAACTACTGTGGATGAAATTCAAGATGTGGTTAGCTTTGCTGTTATTATTTTACTATCTGACGCGATGTAATGACTAATCATTTCTCCAAACGCCTTCTAGTGGTGGAATGCAAGACCAACTGTTTCTGTTCAAGGGGCCATACGGTGCGAAACTAGCGCCACTTCCGATAATAATTATATCTTCTAAACCATGGCCGAAATCAAAAACATGCGTCAATGACGCCCTATATAACCTTGCTTTGAATTTTTAAGGCTCTGTTGTGTAGCTTTTAGGATAATGATCTTAAAAATATTCGTTTGTGAAATCAAAAGTGGTCACTTTAGGCAACAAAAGCATATTTCTAAGATCAGGTTTAGTTTGGAAGATATAATTATTTATCGGAAGTGGCGCTAGTTTTGCAACGTGTGGCCACTTAACTTTGCTAATTTTTCTTTTCGTACAAACCAACTCCAAATTTTAAAGAAAATAACAAAAAAAATAATTAATGTAATCGGTTTAGCCATTCTTCAGTTCGGTTAGGGCCTATCCTGGAAAATATTTAAGTTTCTGTTTTTTTTTTAATCTGTTAAAATCTTCTCGATCCTAACAATTATCTTAAAAATAACCTTTTTAAGTTCTAGTTTCATATTATTATGATTCTGCATGAAGTTTATTTCGATTATCGGGTTACCAGGAAGCCAAACAAAACAATGTCTAACAGAAATTAAAATATACCTAATAAAAATAGAGCACCTACAACAGCAGCTGCACTCGGGACTGCAATTTTCTATACAGGGTTACTGGTAAGTAGACCCGACCATTTTAAGAGGTTATAGTAGGGGATATTCATTGACTGCTGCTCCGTGGCTCAGTTGTCAGTGATGTCGACTGAGTAAGCGTCTGCACCTGGGTTCGATTCCCGGGCGGGGTGAATGTTTATATGATGAATATCAATGTTTGTTTCCGGTCTGGGTGTAATGTTCGTCTCTGTGTGTGTTTTGGGTACCCTAGATACAGGTTCTTCCTAGTTAGGGGCTCTAAGTGTAATGTGTTATTATTATTATTCAATACCAAAAATTTTTGGACATAGGTATAGATGTTTTTTAGATAATATTCCGATTAAATTTCTAGGTGAATTTCTTCACAAAATGCAACTGAAAAATTTACCTTTGCTAAAATTAAATTAAAATTATAGTTGAGAGGGCTGCAAAACTCATATTATCATTATTATTTTTGCAATTAGAGTATTTTTTATTTAAACAATTTATTAAGGATAAAAATTGCATTTAAAAGAAACATCCTAATGCTTGAAAATTCAAATTAAATAAAAAAAAATCTTCTCAAGGTGACAATATTATAAAAAAAACTAAAAAGGTTAATATCTTGGAAACGGTTGGGTTTGACCAGGGTTCTCTAAGGGTTAAAATTATTGGCAATGACCCTGTTTGTCACCTCCTGAAATGATCCGTTTTGCTTACCAGTAACCCTGTTTATACAGTATATACCTATTCAGGTTTTACAGTTTTCACGTAGTGGGCTACGAGCTAAGATTTAATTTTATTTTTAGATTAAAGACTCAGCAGACGAGAAAAAATACACACCTGCCTGTGACTTCTACCAGCAAACAGTAAACTACTGTGAAATAAATTCAAGATTTGAATATGTGAAGGAGCAGAGAAAATATCACCGCTCTACAGATCTTCAAAAGTTCGAATACTTCTGATAAGGTAGCTTAGAATAATTTAAAATTTTCAATCAGTCTTTTTAAAATTTGCCATATAATTTAAAGAACAGTTTATCAAACGTCGCTGGGCTTAATATTCCAGAATTATGTATTAATAAATGAAATGTAATACCTACTTATTAAATTTTTAGTTAAACAAAATGCACTTATAATATTGTTGCAGTTGCATTAAGTTTCTTGTTTTTTGTTCATTCGTTAGTTTTATTGTGTCTAATATTTTGTCATTAATTAAGATTAAGTTTTAACAATACCTTTGTATACCTGGTCGCTTTTCCAATTGATTGAATCGATGCTTAAGATAAGTTATACTTACTAAACGAACGGTTAAACGAATTCTGATGATTAGTTTATTTTATGTTTTGTACTACTTGTACAGTAGTACAAAACATAAAACGTGTTCATACACTTTCCCACTTATCTATATTGCTAAAATTATTCTTATTCGCTAAAACTTGATCATGCATGGCTAAGCCGATTTAGCTGAATTTTTTTCAAAATGTTTGTCGTAGGTGGGTAGACACTTTATTATAATCAATCAACTTAACATAAATTTTCTTTTTTAAGATCATATAAACAACAATTTAATTTCTGATTTACACAAAACTAGTCGACCTGGCGTACTTTGTACCGCCTAACCTATTATTATGTTGCTCATGTATAACTTGAATCACTCTATATTAAAATAAAACGCATAAAAATCCAGAATAAGAATCTTTATTTGTTACCATTGCATTGTTTAAAGATTTAAGCATACATATGGACAGACGCGGGAAGCGACTTTGTTTTATACTATGTATTGATATAATTTTCAGCAGTGTAGGTTCTTCGGCCGAAATTATGTTGATCATGAAATTTGCCATAAAAACTGTTCTGTAACTTTAAACTTTTAATACTGACCCAATAGATTCTGTTTAGACCAAAGATTCTTAGATTAACCCACTTAAAAAAGGAGGTTATCAGTATGACCTGTATGTTTGTCCGCGATTATCTCGCTTTTGGCTAAACCGATTTTGATGCGGTTTTCAGAAAAATAATTGTTACGTTCAGGGAAAGGTTTTTGTACCTATTTTAACCGACTTCTTGTTTATGTATGTATCTGTTTATTGTATCTTTTTGTAAAAAAGAAATTATATATTTTATTTTTTGTTCTTTTCTAAATCATTGCACTTTTGTAAAACATATTGATAATTAAAAAGGTGTTTTTGAACTTTGTTTTTTTAATATTTAGGTCTCGGTGGATGCTGGGTTTAGTGCCAAACTAACAAACTAAATTATAATTCAATGCGCATCAGGTTATATTAATTTCCCGCGTATTTTTAGCCCCTCGCAGCGCCGCGCCCTCTCTGGGCCTCCCTATCCAAACTTGCGATTTTTGTCTACCTATAATTTGTTTGTAGTTATCATTCTTCTCGACTAGAGAGTAAAATTTTTCTATGGTCTAGGGCTGACGAAACCATAGACAAATCTGTTACAGCCTCCTAGTCCGTGACTGTACATACATAAAAAAAAACCTCATCTTCTAAAATATCTATTAGGTAACCGGTACTACCAATGCTTACCAGTTATTCTGTGCACAACAGTACACGGATCGCAATGTATGGAAAAGTAAAACTGATGATTTTAACGTACTTCTTCAAAGAAAACCTAGTTCGAAGTGATTATAATTCTGGTGGACCAATTGAGGATTAATTTTTAGCAAAATTTCAAACCAATAGCTATAGGCGTTCCGGAGATAATTGAAGGTGTCAAATGTTCAAGCCATAACCTCAGTAAGATGCCCTTATAACTCCGGAACCCCTTGAGGACCAATTATGGGATTTGGCATGTCGTGTGGATCAATTGAGGACTAATTATTTAGACCTGAACTAAGTCGATAGGCCCTACCGTTTTCTTGGACGAGAGATGAGGATTACAGCTTGAACGTCAAGCCATAATCCTCACAAACATTTGGCTATAACTTCTAAATTATAAGTGGACTAATTATTTTACTTTGTGAACCAATTTGGATCAATTCATGACTAATTATTTGCATTTTCAAAATTTGTTTTAGCGAAGCTTTAAAACATGAGGATTACAGCGTGAAGCACACGAAAAAAATTTAATTTACCTCTAACCGAGAGCCAAAGATTGTAGCGAAGCGTGAAATTCGTGCTATTATTGACAATGTGTGCCACTAGCTTAATTTCAGTCAACTCAACATCAATCAATTAAGGCTTCAAACGCACAGGCGGTTTTTTGCCGCGCGGATTGTATGTAACGTATGTAACATATTGAATCCTATGGAAGTGTGCGCACCAGCGGATAAAAAACCGTAAAAACACGCTTGTGCGTTCGAGGCCTATGAATAAGGTTGAAAATTAAATAACAAACTTTGACACCGCGCGGAAATAAAACCGCCTGTGCGTTCGTAGCCTAAATAATCTGTGTCCACCATATTTATCTAATCTATGTAGCAAAGCAGTCAACAAAACAAACAAAAAAGCAAAAGACTTTGTTTTCATGTGATTTTCCTTCAAATGGTTTCCTTCGATCGAATTATTTCGACCTCAACAGTAATTTTCTGCTTTTGCTATTTACGCGAATAATTCTTGAGAGCATCATTGTAAAGCCTAGTATAATGAGTTTTGATGCGTCAAGCAACACTTCGTCTGGCGAGAAACATGGAAAAAGGTCTTACGAGAACAACAAAGTGGATGATTTGGAGATTTCGCGAACAGATATGAATATGTTGATAATGAATTATTTGGTCACTGGTAAGTCTTTACTTCTTTTAAAGTGCATTTAAGTTTCAACCTGAGATTGGCGTATTTGCGAAAAACTATATCTTAGAACGATTGTAACACAAATAGAGTACCTACTTTGTCCTTCATTCTTTGATCTATCCAAGTTTTTGTTTAGAAAAAGCATAGCAGCTGTGATGGTTATTTTCAGAGGGATTCAAAGAAGCTGCACTGAAGTTCCAGCAGGAGGCAGGGCTGCAAGAGCCAGCTCTCTGTAGTTCTTTGGATGAACGCATCATGATCCGTGAAGCTGTACAGGGAGGAAGGATTCCAGAGGCCATTGCCATGGTCAACACTCTGCACCCAGAGTTATTGGACAATGACAGATATTTGTACTTCCATTTGCAGGTTTGTAGCTAAAACACTTTGATTTCGAAATAACCCAAAAAAACATTTATCAAAAACATGTCTATAACTGTGGTTTTATAATTCTTATCAATAAGCAAAATTTTTAACACCCAATTTAATGTTTATTCTAGTTCTAGCTAACATAAACTTCAAAACACTAATTAAAGGATAAACAATATAATTTTTCAAGCCTACCAATACGTATTCTTCACTATGTTCATCAGGGATAATGCAGAGTTCTAGTTGTAAAAAAAATTATTCAAATCATCAAGTAGTTTCAGAGAGTATGTAATCTTTCCTTTTTATAATATCCAGTAGGTATTTAGTTTTTTTTTGTGTAATTTATTAAAATTTACAATTTTATTATTGTTTCAACAGCAACTTCAACTGCTAGAGCTTATAAGAGCTGGCCAGGCCGAGGAAGCCCTGTCCTTTGCCAGCGCCACACTGGCTGAGGCGGGTGCTTCGGACCCTAATGCTCTGACAGAGCTTGAGAGGTCACTGGCGCTTCTAGCTTTCCCTGATCCACATGCGTCACCCTTTGCTGATCTGCTTCTTCCCTCACACAGTCAAAAAGTAAGTTAAACATAAAATTTAAAAACATCTGTGATAACATTGTGAAACTTTATTATAATGAGTTACTATAAATTGAATTCTCTGGGATATCTCCCTAGCTAAATTACTATTGTATACTTAGTGTTAGTGGGTATATTTTTTTCATCCGCAAATAACCAGAAGTAGCTTAACTTTTGATTATTATTATTTTTATTTAATGGACTTGACTCCACTTCAGTGGAGTATTTTGCCAATGTCAAGTTCACAAATTAGTTACAAGGGTGGGCTTAAAGCCCGGCAACTTTGTAGGTTATATTAAGTTTATTGGATTTTTGTTTTAAAGCCCGCTAACAAAACACATGGTTTCAAGGAACAACGTTAAAACAATAATCCTGCACTTTTGATGTAATAGATATTCAAAGTACTCATTTTGACAGATCGCAAGTGAGTTGAATGCAGCAATTTTAAAAATGGAAAACCAGGAGTACACAAATCCCAAGCTATGCAGCCTACTCCGCATGATCCTGTGGTCGCAGAATGAGCTTGACAAGCACAACATTAAGTACCCTAAAATGACAGATTTGGCTAATGCAATTATTGAGCAGCCCAAGTGAAGGCCTCATCCATACTTGAGACTGTTGTTGGTGTGCGGAAGAGGAATTTAAAGAGGAATTTATGTAATGGATAATTAATTGTTTATGCATTGGTTTGTGAACTATGATGTGTTTTATATGAGGGCATTTTAAGGTGTACGCCCATGCCCTTCATTAGTGATGAGTATGTATTTTAATCAATTTCTACCATAATAATAGGCATTAAGTTTTTTCAATAAAAAAAAATTAAGATACTCTTTAAAATTAATTTAAAAATATTTCTATTTGAAAAGTATTTTATCAATTCCTTAGTGGGCAGCCACATACAGCCTCCACCTAAAGAGGAGGTTGGGTAACTTACCTATTTAATGAAAATTAATGTTGAAACAATTTTATTCTTCTGTTTATTTTGTATTTTTTTTACATTCATGACAAAAGTTAATTGTAACAATTCAATTATTTATGAAATGTTCACAGATAAATCTGAATATCTAACATGCATGATAGATTTTAGAATAAGATTACCTAGATTAATTAAATTATTAAAAAATAATTATCATGTTTTTATTAAATGGAACAGTCTCCTCTCCAGGATTAGTAATATCCTATCATTTCCACATTAACAATGTACAAATTTGCTTAGCTTAAAATTATCACTCATAGTACATACACTGTCAACAGCTAGTGTCGATAGTGCTTTGTAAATTATGAAACATGGCAAAAACCCAACCAAATGTTTTGTTAGTCCTTAGTGTCAACCTGTTGGGAAGGCCCCTGTCCAGCAGTGGAAATCTTGTGGCTGACATGACAATTTGTCCCTTTTAGGTAGCTTAGTATTTTGAGTGTACAAGGTATACTTTTATATATATTTTTCGACATTAGAGGTACTTAGGCATATATGCTGTTTTTGTGATATTATAGGTTTTTTTAAATGCAAGTAGCAGCAGCACTGTCATGTAGTACATGTATAAAATTAAAAAAAAATGTTTTTGACAAGGCTGTTATAACCTTATTTCATGAAGCTAGTGGAGTAGCTACGCTCCCGCTCCTTGGGGAAAGATTTTTGTTAAGGTTGCAACTCTCGGTATGGCGCGAAATTCAAATTTTTTCGCGTTTTTCATTTCTTATGGCGAAAGTATTCATTTTTAATAAAGGACGAAAATCAAGTTATGTCCTAAGACACAAATCAGTAGGTCTGTCTTCCAAAAACGTAGTATAACAATGTGGGAGATGGTTTTTTACATACGCGAATTCATTAAAACTTTATTAAAAATGAATACTTTCGCCAGAATAATTAAAAATCGCGAAAAAATTTGAATTTCGCGCCATACCGCGAGTTACCGCCTTATGGTGAGCTAAATCACGACATTAATTTATTACAGAAACACAGTAGATTTAAAATTATAACACTCTTCGTATTTAATGATGCCACTGTCACTAAAGCATCCACAGAGTGTAGTATGGCTGCTCCGTGGCTTAGTTGGCAGAGATGTTAACTGAGATGCGGGTGCACTGGGTTCAATTCCCAGCAGGGGCAAACATTATATTATGAATATCAATGTGATGCATTATTATTATTATTATTGTCAGCGGGCTTGATTGCCAGTCACCAGGTCACCAGCCAAGCCAGTAGTCAAGTGCCTTTGAGAGCAGCCCCCCGGAGCGCTGCGGTGCGGCCGTCGCCGGCAGCGGCGTGGGGCACAGTGACCGGGCTCCTACGCCCACCCTGAATATGAGACATATAATATATGTATTGCAATCAAAATGCTAAAAATACTCTTGTAGGATAGGTAGAGGATCCTGTAGAATAAAAATATGTAACTGAAGGATAGGACCCTGAATTTACTGGTAACACCCTGGTTTACTTGGTTTTTAAATAAAATTATATGTACTTAACATCATCAACAGGGACACAACCAGCAGATAAACAATAAAATATATAAATAATTTAAATAATCCTTCTATATAAAGGAATTGATGATGACAATTTCTTCCTATAGCCCCTCATCAGGGGCAAAGGAAAAGGAACTAAAAAGTTTGAATAATTTAGTTTAAATCACAACAAAAAAATCACTTTTTAACAATGAAATCACACTAAAATTTCAAAAATTTTACCAACCTCTCAGAAACATTGAAACTGTTAACAGGGCTAGAAGTGGAATGCCTAGGGGGCTCTCTGCACTCGACCACTCCCACCATGACTCCAGGCAGTACTTGCCTCCCGCTCAAAGCCATTGCTCTCTCTTTCTCCGCTTTTGTTGCATATCTGACATGAGCCCAGTTGCCCTGCGTAGGGTACTGTTTATCTGTAATATAAAATTGATAGGTGATAAGATAGGAATTCAAACCCAATTGTTGAATAGAAAAAAATAATTCCAGAATTTTGGCTGTAAAATAAAAAGTTAGGTTAGATTAGAACATTTACTGACACCCACCCGTTCATGCCGAAGGACATTAATGTCTGATTGTCATCCGCTCAATGTGCACCAATAAAACGAACGGGAGGGAGTGGATATTGCACAAGTGGATATTGCATGGAAAAAGGGGCCCCAGAATACGATTATGCCTCACTCAACCACAGCCAACCAATTTTGCAGATATAATTATAGATTAATCAATACATACATAGTATAAAACTTCTAGCGTTAATAGTCCCTATTATGCATTTGTAGCTTATTATTTATAATCTATAAAACTATGCAACAGATTTTGATGCAGTTTTTTTTAAAGGATAGAGTGAATCAAGAGGAAGGTTTATAAGTTTAATACGCACAAAATAGTAATAGCTTAGGAGATACGAAGTTCGCCGGTTCGACTAGTTTAATTCAAATATAATTCAAAATTACAAGAAAATTGCATTGTGCCAAATATTTACCAAGAATAGCTCCGCAGTTACTAAATCTTGCCAGTATTGTATTTGCTGCATTAGGAGGAAACCCAAATATGGTAATCCAATGTTCATCTGTCTCCTGACAGCCATCTTGCCATGCAGAAGTTACCGATTGGTTTTGAAAGGACCCATTAGCATAGGAAATAAGGTTTCCATTACCATAGCCCATAAAACTATGATCCTGAATAACTGATTTGTTATATGATGGCTCGTTGCTCTTTATAGTATCAAATAGGTCCTCAATTGGTGGGCCATTAGGTTTGCTAGAGTAGGAAAGGTTAGGTGAAGTTGGAATGTTTGCAAATATATTCTGTTGGTTGTAAAGTGCCTGTTGGTGCATGGACATGTTTTGACGGTACGCCTTCTGGTCTGGTGTGGAAGTCTGTGGACTTGTCGGTGAGCCTGAAAATAATACCAGTTGAAACGCGTGGTAATAAACAAGGGAACAAAATATAACAAACTAACTCTTACCAAAAGCTAAACTCCGTCCTTTCGTAGGAGACAGGCTATTAGTTCTAGGCGTAGCTGGCGGGTTGATTTCACCGAGCAGGAACGGTGGTAAATAGCCAATATTGGGACTTCCAGAAGGAGAATGGGTTGGACTTCCAAGAGTCATTGGTTCCATGGTATTTTTTATGCTGTTGTAGCTGCTTACCAAATTAGAAACTATCACGATATAGGAAAGATACAAACGGAAACAATAACAAAACCTTATTATGGTAATAATAGCATGCAGATTTTCATCAAACATACATAATCCAAACCAAATTTTGAAAAATTATTTTTCTAACAGAATTTATATATTTTTGACATTTATCTCAATCACCAACAAAAACCATACCGAACACCAACAATACATACTTCAATCAAATTCTAGCAATAGCCCTCAGAATAAAGACAAGCATAGAAACCGGGCTAAAATAAAAAGTTATTTTCATATTGTTACGCTCCTTACTAAACGGCAAAATGACTATTAGTTAGAGAGAGATAAAATATAAGAATTCTTTCCAAGTTTTCTTCTTGTGGTATCAAAGTGGTTTATTGATGACACTGGTTTATTAGTACCGTACAAAATTAAAAACCAATAATTTGGTACATATTTGGTGGTTTGTTTATGGTTTGTTTTATTTTGACGTATAATATGACATTGTAAACATCGGTAGCAGCTCCAAAAGTTTTATGATTATTTTTTATGAAAAAGGTGTGATAAATTGGTTTTGTGATTGTGAATGTTTAACTTAATGTATAACAATCTCTTGTGTAGTGACGGGATGTGAATCAAATGCGTCAAGGAATCAAAATCTTGATGTTTCGGTCACCTACCATTCGGTAAATAATTTTGTTTCATTGTAGACTTCTGGGCACTATTTTGACAAATAAATTATCAAGAACATCAATTTTACACGCTGTTTGTCGAACTCGTACCTAAATTTATTGAATTATTACGGTAAAACACCTTCTGTAAAGGTTATGATAGTGTTGTGCCAAAATATGTTTAGACAAAAGTTATCGAACCTAAATCATCCGTTCTAACTTAAGGACAAATAAAAATCAGACATAATAATATGCTAATTGTTGTATTTTTTTCAGTTTTCAAGTAAATTATATACTAAAAACAAAATGACTGGATGCTATAAAGAGACAAGATTTTAAACATTCACAACATACTGTTTTATCAACAAAGAAGATTTAAGATGGTGAAGATTATAACCTGAAACTGTAACAACAGTTTTGCTGCTGCAATTTGAATAAGTTGGTTGGTGGTAATCATAAAATATTGCCCTTTCAATTGCTTATTTTATATCAAATTAATTAAATGTTATTCGTTATCAACTTAATGTTAAAGGAAATAGGACAGCGACATTCAGTGGACAATTCATATTTCATATCTAAGAAAGAAATGCAACCAGAAAATACCATCATCTCAGCTAAAAACGTCTACTGCTGGATATAGGCCTTAAAGAAAATATCGTGACATACAATTTGCCCATTCTGGATAAAACAGGTTTAAGTTTATCTATGTTTTTTTTCTGCAGATCCTCATAATTGTATATGAAAATTTCAAGTTTAATTTGCGGGATGTCATCGTTTAAGTTAATATTCTCTAAGATACCTGTTTTCTAAAAAAAAATACGAAGGCTTTAATTAATATATATTTGAATAAATTATTATTATTATTGTCTTGAATATAATATTTAAGAACATTTTTCTTGCTTTCTTACAGGCCTCACAAAATACTTTGATAAAAAAAGCTACAGAATATATGAACCGTAAATTTGGGTAAACCAATGCTGTAAACTGTAAACAAATAAAATTCCATGAAATTTTACTTTGTGATAAAAACAAAAGCGCCATTGTTGCTGCAGGATATCACTTACGTATGTATAAATTGTTTACACCCAGGTTTTATAATACTTACTCTCTTTTATAAGTTTTAATTAAAACATATTATATTTTTAGGTCTCAAAAAAAAACCACAAGCAGGGTTTTTTCACATACAAACAAAGTGATGATCAAGATCAACCCAGGAAAAAACAAACATTTGAGGTGCAGAGTGCAGAGCAAGATTATTGAAAATGAGTGTGTAAAGAAAGAAGCGCATAATTCATACATTATGAAATTTCCAAAAATAGATTTGTTTTACTTGTTTTATATATACATATTATTATAGGCACACATCTTTTAGTTTTAATTATTTTAGAGCTGTGCTAATAATATCTGATGTGACAGAGTTTTTTATGAACGGAAAATCTTTAGAAATAGGTAAGTATTATTATATTTTTATCAAGACACCCGTTTTATTCATTAAAATAACTTATTGTGTGCAGTAGGTTTCCTGGAAGAAATCGCTTTAATCGATAAGGCACAATTGCCCTTATTCTTTTTCTGTTAAAAATGTTATACGGTTTGTTACATTTTGTATTTTTATTTGCATTTTTATAGCAATAAAGCGTTTTTATCTTTGTCTTTGTTTTCTTGTTATTATAATACCATACAATTACTCCTGAATTAGTTATGATAAGTTCCATAATAAAGAACCATGTCTTGTATAAAAGTATAGACAACTTGATTTAGGACAAGTTATTTTTGCCATCACTAGCTTTTTAGAAAATTAAAAATAAAAAGTCGAACCCAGGTACGGGCAAGGTGCGGAAGAGTCATACGACCCAGTGGAGAAAGTATATTGGCCTCTTTTTAACATATTCAAGGGTTGCACTTGAGTAGGTAGCGTAACACAATGATGTCACTTTTTATTTTAGGACTCCTTCTATGCTTGTCTTTATTCTGAGCAATAGCCTGAGGCCATAGCCATGTTTATGTTTGTATGCCATACACGTTCAGTTTTGTCGATGGGAGGCGGCATGCATGCGGTGCGGTGCAGCCGGACGGAGACCAAAGGCTTAAATGGGCTTGATACCTTAACCTTCCGTCGTTAAATCTATTTAAAAAAAAAGATCTGTCAATTCGCCGCTGTCATGCTGCTGTCATTTTAAAAACAAACATGGATTCCTCCAGCAGCGAAGAAAACTCAATAAATTCAACTTGTTTTCCATCAAATAAACAAGGAAATAGATCTAATTCAACCAAATTTGATAGTGCAATAAATATGGAACCTAACATCGTACAGAAATTGTTCAACAGAGAGGTGTGTATCATTTAGTATACCCTTTTATTTTTATGTTGTAAGTCTAGCCAGATTAATCTGTTTTTTTTTTGTTGTTTACTGCATGTTGTATGATCCTTGATCCTTGAATTTTTAATGGCTGTTGCGAGGCTAACCAAGATATTTCTTGCATGTTAAGTTAATTTCAATGAACTATGCCTATTACAAATATAAAAAAAGCTCACTATGATACCTATTATTTTTTACCTATCACAGATTTTTGGGTCTACATCCAGAAAAAAACATGACAAACACAAGAAAATGTTTGAGCGGATCCCTCTACGGCTTCGGTTCTGTTTAATGGATATTGTGCCATTGAACTACCTAAGAGAGCACGTCTTTATGGGGTTTTCACAGTGCGGGCAGTATCTGTTAAGCTTCACATACAGCTATACTACCCATGTTAACTTTAGGGAGATCTCAAAATTTACGTAAGTTAATTTCATTTCACACTGTAAAATAAAGCTAGGTTATTTAAGAGAATTAGTATTTATTAAGAATATGTTATAGATGAATATCTAATCTAATACTATAAAGAGAATAGATTTGTTTGTTGGAATCAAATAGGCTCTGAAACTACTGGACATGAATGTTTCTTCATCATTAGGATCTGTCATTGTCCCTGATGAACATGGCTATAGAATATTCTCAAAAATTTGGAAGAGCATGGCTATTATTAATGATATTGTTCAAACTTAAATAATAAAACACACCATTATTAAAATACTTATAAAAAACACATAAGGTCGCGTTTTGTCACCTGACATATACATTGTTTCTTGTTATGTGTTTATTTGAACAATAAAGAGTTTCATTCATTTAAAAGAAAATTATTTTTATTATTACGAGCCTGTACTGTCCCACTGCTGGGCAAAGGCCTCCCATGGAATTAAAAGAAAAAGTTAACAAAAAATAATTAACTAACAATATGCCATTTAAGCTTTATCCAAGCCAATGGTGAAATGTAATCCTTTTTCTCAGGTTGCATTTTTTTTCCTGGGTCCCCGGGACAATGGTGAAGCCAGTCCACAGCATCCCCTTGTTTGGTGATGACTGTGTGGACAGCAAGGTCACAATCTCCATGGCGCAGTGGAAACACAAGCCGGGGGTTATAGTTGTGTATGGGATTGCGTAAGTTGATGTGTATACTTACATGCTATTTTTTTTTGTTATGAATAGCAGTAATTTTTATAATTATATGTTTACAGAAATAAAATTTTAGTTAAACATGCATCACATTATAATCCATTATGATTCACATTGATAAATTAAACACAAAAAGTCAAAAACAAAAAGTCAAAAACAAAAAGACCATAAATAGGTATCTATTAAATTAAGATGTTGAAGAGTGGTTTAAACTCTCTTCACATGTTATCAGATGACAGTCTATCTATTTGCTTAAAAAGAATTTGAGTATCTTTATTAATTAAAAAGTACAGACAATCAACCAGCTCCAGCATCATCACACCAGCTAGAAAGCTGCCTGTTTTTACAAAATTGCAAATAAACTGTATTTTTTTTTATTAAATCATGAGCTTTGGTAAATATCAACTTCTCTATTTTATGTTTCAGTGATTCCTGCTCTGAAAGATCCTACCTCAGTATAGTAGCAGTACCAAGATTAGGATGTAAGAAATGTGCCACATTAGTTAAGGATGAAGGTAAATAATGTTTTAAAATGCTCCTTATAAATCTTTATTTATTATTTTGTTAAGAGCCGGTTTACAGCGATGCTAGCGCCATTCTCGAAAAATAAAACTTCTAAACTACGGCAATAATCCAAATTTGTAGCACAGCATGACACTAGATTATGTTGCTTAGTATTTTTTGATCACAAAATTAAAAAGAACAAAATTATCCACAGATTGTTGCTAAAAGTGGCCACACTTTGTAGCTATCTTTTATCTTTTACTTAAAAGCTTTACATAATTGCCCTAAAAATACTAGGCTACATTATCTAGTGTCATACTGTGCCACATTTTTGATATTTGCCGTAGTTTAGAAGATATTAATTTTTTTCTCGAATGGCGCTAGCATCGCTGTAAACTGGCTCTTAAGACAAAATATGTTATTAAGTTTTTTTAAATCAAGGTTTTTTTTTTTGCTAAGTAATTTGTTGATTTATTCTCAGCAAGGCCCTTCACTTGATACCCATATTGTAGTAGTAGATACACTTAAAACAACTCATATGACATCTTGAGTTTTCTGCCATGTTAGTTTTTTAATTGTCACATTTTTTTAGATGAAGGAGTTGAAAATTGGGGTAAAAGATGCCTAGAGCACAACTTTGCAATCCATACAAAGTTCTTCTGCACATCAGATTCTAGCATGTACGAGCCCGTTGTACAACTAGCGTACAACAACCAGATAATAATCTACACCGACTTTATTCACATACTGGAAATAGATTTCGTAAAGCCACAAGACGATAAAATTGAAACCAACCCCTCTATAGAAAAAGAAGAATTAATGAATACAATAGAAAGTAACGTTAGTACACCTGCAACGCTTGAAACAAATCCTGGCACACCGACTTCAGATGGTGCAATATTCCAATCGCCAGAGTATCAGAGCAATGTCGTCCAGAATATATTAGAAGATTTTTCCGATTTGGAAGTGGAACCGTATCCACAGCTTGCACGGCCTGTTCAAATGGCAGACGTGTTAGGTCAGGAATTGTGCATCCATCCTTTAGGAGAAGATTGGGAGGGTGGAGCCCTACGAACACTAACCAGCCCCCCACTACGTTCCCCGCGACGCAAACCAGCCGAAAGCATGTCTCGCTTCAGCGAAAGCCACAGAACTATCGCCGATAAAGCCTACGAGTTCGTTGAGGAAACAGAGACCAAATGCGAGAAGCTCAGTATGTTTCGCAAACGAAGACTGGCCGATAAAAAGTACGAGTTTTCAGAAGATAATAATGAGAATATAGTCCCGTTTAGGGTGCTAAGGAGTAATAGGAAGTATTTTATTGGTGGCAACAAAGGGGTGGCGAGGCGTGCTAAATCGCCTAGCGAGATTGTTCTTCGCGCGCACAATCAGATAACTCGACCAGTTACGCCTGATCCTTGCGATTTGAAGACCGACTGTGGATTGTCAGCCTTGGAAACGGATAGCAATAGCGAGTCAGAATACAGAGTAATGGAAATGTTAGAAGACGGGTCACTTAAAACGATAGCAGTTCACGATAATACGTCAAAAACGCTATCAGATTGTCCAGTTGATGCAAAAGACCCGTATTTGGTTCACTCTGGTAACTCGCAGTGTAGTAAATTCTTTACGAGATACTTTGTGGAGAGCGATGATGATATAACGTCCATTGTAACTGATTCAGAAGGTGAGTATTTTTCTTTTTATTGGCAGTTTCCTCCCGATCTCCTCCCATGGGTGTCGTAAAAGGCGACTAAGGAAGCAGTCCCTCCACAAAGTTTAAGTGGCTCTTCAAGTTTTATAACGAAGGACGTTGCTGACCGTCCTTTGCTTGTTTTCTTTGTCGCCTATTACGATGCCCATGGTCGCAGAAGGGGAAAGATAGTAAGTATAATGTGTAAGCTATTGGACATCTGTCTTTATCAAGTCAAGACTTATCTTCGTCCAAATCTCTTCCAGACGACTGCATCTCAGGCTACCACGTGGCTTTACACCTCACAGCGCACGGCGCGGGCTATGCGCCTCTACAAGCAATAGGCTTGGGGGCGTGGCAACGCGCTAAAGGGGCGGGACAAGATGCGGGGCTTACTGACGCCCCGCATTCGCCAACAGTGAGAGTACAGCAACGCTCGTTAGATACTGAGCTGTTGTGCAACGAAGTTTGTGGAAGACTGTGCAAGATTAATGGGAAGAAGTTTATTTATTGCTTTGACTGGGGCTGCCATGTTATTGACGTGTGCCAGTCCAGTGGCTGCTTGTCTGGGGTAAGTTTTTGTTCTTCTTTTAGACTGTGTTCTTTTGAGGTTAATGAGATAATAACGAAATTGGTGATAAATAATGTTGCCAATAGTTTTAACGTTTTTTAATTTTAAACATTCTAAAATGTTGCGGCAGAATCAATATCAATACATAGTATAAAACAAAGTCGCTTCTCGCGTCTGTCCCTATGTATGCTTATATCTTTAAAACTATGCAACGGATTTTTTATTAGATAGAGTGATCCAAGAGGAAGGTTTAGAAAATTTATTACATGCACAAGATAGTAATAGGTTAGGCGGTACGAAATTTGCCGGGCGACTAGCTAGCAATAAGACCATCCGGTCCGGCTCGAAGGACCAAAAAATTTGCTTTCTGCTTTTAAATCCTAAACATTTATTTTTGAATGTTTCTTAATGATTTTATTA